>JAIUCV010000012.1:16834565-16972557 GCA_026724425.1 Erythrophleum ivorense | reverse complement strand
GCTTTGAATTTGTGCCAAGGATGCTGGACCATTTTCTAGAAATAACAATGTATTTTTTTAAAATTCTAGACTATTGGATGTACGTAGCCCATTTGAGCCCTTAGATTCCCCTTAGGGCATGTTAGTTAGTTGATTATTCTTCAATATCATCATTCCATATTTTTTTCTTTTGCATAATTGTAGAGAGATGTGGTTCTGGAGCAATATTTTATAATGGCTTTCTAGTTTTCCTTCTGTAATCAATCCAGAAACAGAACCTAATGTTAAACTTGAGTCCATAATTGTACTAAATATTGGTTTGGTTTTACTTTCAGATGAATTTTGTTTCTATTCTTTATGCTTACATGTAATCTATATAATTTTGGGTAGATGATTTTGTTTGCATGATTACTGATTTATTGATGTTATGTGAGAACCTAGTTTGATTTAATCAGTTGATTACATAAACCAAATTCATTCTGAACCATGTTAAGGTCTCTGTGTACATTTTTTGGTTGTGTGTGAAATAGAAATGCTTCGTATTATTAGTTTAAGTGTGGTTGCGTTAGGATTAATGATACAAACCAGTTAAAATCTTAAGTGGTAGTTTAGGAACATTAAACATTAATAACCAAGGGATTAAAATCAAATTAGACAGATTTTTAGATGATAAGGAAGGGAAAATACCAGGGGAAGGATTCTAGATTGGTTACATTTTATTTAATTGCTTAAGTTTTATTAATTAATTTTTTGTTTTTGTTTATTTTTATAATTTTTTATTCAATCCCCATTTGTTTTAACTTCAATTTTATGGATCCTTTCACTAACTGATTTGATTAAGAGCTCCTTGGGAAATGACTTGGTGGGTATTATATTGCAAACCAGCAAAAAATCACTAATATTGGCTAGTTTGACAATTGAAAGTGAAAATTTTTAGCACCAAGATTTTGGCACTGTTACTGAAGAGCTAATTAATCATAATCAATTAGAATAGTAATTTTCTTAGTTTCAATTTTAATTTTAGCCTTTTTACTAAATATCCGTGGCTAGTTTTTGGTGTTCTATAGTTGTTCTGGGCAATACTGACACTAGGGGTCACTAACTTCAATTAAGTTGAAACTAGATATATAGGTCTTAGGTGTTGTGAGGAACAAGAGTTGTCACTTTGTTACTTGCTAGGCCACTTTTTGGCCAAACTTTATCGTTTAGACAATTTTTTTAATTTTTTAGTATTTTTTTGCTTTTTTTTAGTGATTTTTCATTTCTTTTTTAATTTATTTTAATTTTTATTGGAAATTTTTAGGTGTTTTCTTTTATTTTATTTCATTCTTGGTGTATGACAAGATCCTCCAATAGAGATTTGGTTTAATTTGATCCTAAAATTGAGAAGAGCTTTTGTAAACAACTTAGAAATAGTATGCTTAAAGAGGCTATGGTGACTAAATTAGTTTCTGAATTAATTCACAATACAAAAGTTGATTGTAAATTGATTTTTGATTATTTTGATTTTGATTTAGTAAATTTGGTTGGTAATGAAAACAATGATAGAACTTTTAGGGAATTGGCTGCAGCTGATGTTAATTACCAACTATTGTGCATTCAATATCTTGAATTTAATGCTACCTTTGAGCTTAAATTTGGATTAATACATTTGCTTCCAAAGTTTCATGATCTTGCAGATGAGGACCCTCATAAGTGTAAAAATCCTAACTACTAATTAAGTTAATTAATCATAATTAAGTTCCTAATCACTGGGATTGAAGGTCAGTCGTCATTAATAATTTGTTTTAGGATAAAAATATGGAGGAATTTGAACCTATTTAATCAATACCGGTCACCAGTTAAGGAAACATGAGAATCCATGTGTGAAGTTAAATAAATCCTCATATTAAACTTCCATTACATCCTTGGTCACTTAGAGAAGGTTATAAACTTATTACTAGGGAGGAAATCAAGACTCATGAGCTAAATAGGGGTTTGAAGACTTAGTTCATAACTTGGGAAGATTTGGTTGTGGCTAAGTTGGCTTCTATAACTCAAAAACTGAAATTTCAGACTTAATGTCATGACCTGGAGTATCCATGCCATAGCTTAACTCGCTATTGGAACTAAAAGGTCAAAATTCTCATCACCCGCTGCGACTTAGGCTCTCCATGCCATAGTGAGGTTGCCTACTATAACTTCATTGGGAAAAATTCATGATCCTTACTACGACTCAAGAATTCTCTGCCATGGCGAGATGCGCTACTGGAACATTATTCCCACTTTTTCCTAAGTCTTGCCACGGTGAGATTACTCTTTGGAACTCTTCCTCTTTTCTTTTCCTTAAGTTATGCTGTGGCTAAGGGACCTACGCCATGGTGCTCTTAGTCTTTGTTACACCAAACTTACTTTTTAGCCGCGATTCAAGATGTTTTGGCTGCGACTTGGACTCCTACTGTAACAATTGTATTCTAAAAGTCTAAAACTAAGGAGATTACTAAAGGAGGTCCCTTAAATTAAATGATTAGAGGCCAAACAAAATAAGAGTAATAATCTAGACACCTAAAAATGAGGATACAAGGCTAAAAACGCCCAAATATTGAAGCTAAAATAGCTAAACAAAGCTAGACGAAAAGGCAGTGGCATTTTTATAGTTTTGGGCAACTTTTAGAAAACTCAAAAGGAGGGATCTTTAAATAGGAAAATTGAGTTTCTGGGGTTCTCAGAACCCCCTAAAAATCATAGGAACCTATAGAATGGTTAAAACCCCTCTGGTTTACATTTTAGAGTGTCAGTAAACTAAAACTTTAATTGATTCATTTGGGAAGGTTTTAGATCTAATTTGGATGAAACCAAAGGCATTTTATGAGTTAGAGGAACTAAATTTCATAATGGAAAAATGGTTTTAAAAAAGGAGTTGAAATGAGCCTAAATGGAAAGAACTAAGAAAGGGGATAAAATGGAAATTTTAAAAAAGTATTATAACTTAGCCTTGCTCCCTATTTCAGCATGCCACCTCTGTAACACCATATCAAGATACTTCTCAATTTACATCACAAATGGCATAAACATCCATTTGCATGAAAATGACACTTTTAGCACCGGAAATAATCGTCATTAAAAGCCAAAATAATTTAATTTTAATCACATGAACTATTTGGCCTTACCAACATTTTCTCCGATCCATAATATACTTAATGGACCAGAAATACCACAATTCATAGCTACCATTTCAGGTTTGGAGTGAGCAACACAAATTCAAGTTAAAGTGTAGATTTTTCTGGTTCCATATTTTGAAATGAAATTCAAAACTTCATAACTAATTCTAGAAAAATATAAATCATGTAAATTAGACCATTTTAAAAATCTTAGGATGTCCCCTAATTTCCATAAGAATTTTAGATCACTACGACAAGGTTTGCCCCACAAAAATTGATGGAAGAGTAACACTAGTTTGGGTGGCATCCTACAACTAAACTCAAATTTTGAAAAATCATATCTCTCTCTACAAAACTCTAAATGTGGTGCTCTTAGTGGCTATGGAAAGATTATAATGTCTTGTTTATGCCTATAAAATTTCACTAGCATTGGATTTCATTTGGACTATGAATGACATAGAGAAGCAAATTGACCATATAAATAGTAACCTTGACAGCTCGGTATAATTTGGCCAACTTTGAAAATTCATAATAAATTCTCTAGAGCCCCAAATTAAGTGTTCTTTAACTTCGTGAAAAGCTCTAAATAAGACCTAAATACATGCCAAATTTTATGCATAAATTCGTCTATTTGGTTAGTTTGTGGTTTAGCTCAAGATTATGTCACTTTTTGATACCATAATAGGGTTAATTTGCACCAAATGGTCTCCCACACCATCCGCGACCATTTGAGCACGTTATGTAGCATAAGCACAGCCTATAGAAGCATCCCAAATGATATAAATCATCATACATATCAAAACCACCATCCTAGTTGCATATGTACACATTTGCATTATAGCTCCAAGGTGGCAAAATCACACACTTCCATACATATGGTTCTAAACTTGGTTCATACATCATACATACATGCTTTTGTGATTGCTCAAAGGTCTACATCTCAAAACTAACCCATACATACAAAATTTGACATTTCACTACATCAAAAACTATTCTATTATCATAGTATTGCAAATCATGCTCCTTGTCTCTCATTTTTGCTTCCTTGAGCATCATCTAAACATGGTTAGATAGAAAATAGGGATGAGTGAGATTCAAAGAATCCTAATAGCTCTTTCACCCATTTGAAGTAAGCAAACAAGGCATCTATTCATGTTAAAGAATACAAGTATGCACCAGACACTTCCAAGAATCATTCAAATTAATATTTCTATGTCATATGAATATGTTAAAGTCAATAACAAGCTCTAGGGACTTTTGGTCTACCCTCACCCTATTATTTGGGACTTTTGGATTAGCCTCATCCATTTTTTAGGGACTTTTAACTTAGCCTCCCTCATCATTGAGACTTTGGCCTTGTCTCATCTATCTTTAAGGCTTTTGGCTTCACCTCACCCATTCCAAGGGGCTTTTGGCATAACTTTACCCATAAAGAGCAATTTCACAATTTAAAAGCAATTCAAGAACACAATGGTATTATAGCAACAAACTAATAGAAAATGACATGTCTCATGATTCAAACACACATACAAGCGTTCAATGACAATTATACAACAAAGAAATGCACACAAGAAAGAGTAGAAAGCTACCTTCGTGCAAGAAGTACAAACTTTTCCTTGCTTTCTTATGTCTTTGGCTTGGCCTCACACCCACACCTAAGAGGGACTTAATTCACTTGGCCTAGACACATCAAACAAGACACAAACACATCATTGGAACCAACTTTAGCCTTACATAAACATTACACAAGCTACATCTAGCTTATGACACCATTATGGTTTCATACAAGGGTGTAACATCCAGTTCTCTGAAAATGAGAGAATGTAAAAAACACAATGTACGGTTTCTCCGTAAACAAACAAAATTCACCAGATAAAAAAGGAAGTCCCCTGAGATGTAGCTAAGGTCCCAAAAAATTTAGGAATCATTTTAGACTCCTAAAAATGAGAATTCCAGGTTCAGACAGAAAGAAAAATGAAGCTAGAATGAAGAAACAATTTCTTACGGAAGACTTACGAAACGTAATGGCATTTTTGTAATTTTGAGAAAATTTTGGAATTCACACAGGAGGGCTTTTTAAATGAAAATTTTGAGTTCTCCAAGGTTCTCAAAGGCCCTGAAAACCATGGAAAGTTTCGGGATAGTTAAATCCCCTCCGGTGGACGTTTTCTAATGTCAGTATACCTAAACTTTGACGGATTCATTCAAGAAGGTTTTATCTTTGGTTTGAGTGATTCCAAAGGCATTTTGCTAAATTGGGAACCTAAATTTCATAATGAAAAAGATGGTTCTCAAAAAGAAGCTAAAACGAAGGAGAAATGAAAATGCCAAGAATGAAGGACAAAATGAGAATTTTTGAAAAGTGTAACTTCTTCCTACCTATATATATGATGCACCCTTCTTCTCCCTTCATGTTGCATGACCAAGTTCTGCCCAAAACCAAAGGAAAACCCTAGGGAGAGTGGTGCACAAGAGGAAGGCAAAGAGGAGGAGAAATCAAAGGCTTAAGGTATGAAAATTTAGTAGTTTTTCATATTCTTTCTCTTCTCTTCCAAACCTCTTCTCCTTCATTCTCCTTTATTTTCTATGATTATAATGATGTATATGAATCTTTTTTAAAGGAGAAATTGAGGGAAAAATTCGGATTTGAAGAGAGGAGCTCAAAGAACACAAGATTCAAGTGAGAAAAAGCAAGAAAACAAGGTAATTTCTCTTCCTATGGTTGTCATCTTTAGTTCCTTCCTCCTCCATTTTGACTAACATGAGAAAACTCTAGGAGGATTTGATTTTTAGGTAGAACCAAGGGTGAATCTAAGGAAAAAGGGTGTGGAGGTTAAGAATATGCAAAGGGAATTAACAAAAAACCATTAGATTTCAATATGCAAGTTCTAGGGTTTCAATTGCACCTTGTAAAATCTGATTTTGTATGATAATTCCTAGGCCTAAATAAGAGTTTAAATGAGCTCCTAAGATCCTTAAGAGGCTCCCTATATGCTTCTTCCCTTGAGAAAACAAAGCAAACTCCAAGGAGCTTTATTTCCTCCATAGCCTCGGCCAAGCAAGGATAGCATAGCTAGGGAGAGTTTCAAATTTTTCTAAGCCCATTCTTGAGTCATATATAATAAATGAAAATGAGGGGAGGCCTTGGAAAAAATTTAGAACCCATAGAAAGTGAGTTAGTACTTTAGGTTCCATATTATGATCTAAAGAAGCAACATGTAGTTAGGCTCTTAGTTTTGATTGTGTGATGACTCCAAGAATCTTAAAAGGAGTCAAGAATCATATTTGAAAGAAAAGAATGGAGCCTAAATTTTATTTGAGGGGTGTTACTTCATTAGGTGCAATTATGGAACTATAATGAGGTTTATAGACCAAGCTAGAGTATAAGTAAGTTGTGTGGCCTTAGAATTAATTCCATGAACCTAATTGGCTTTCATAAATTGTGTTTAGGCCAAGAGAAATGATCTCCACCTTCTAGGGTGTGTGAGGTCAAGGGGAAGGATTCAAGGCTTAAAGAAAAAGTGTGCAAAATGTAAGCAAGGTCTTCACCTTCTGTCATGCATAGATGTGTGCTTAACTTGTCTTGAATATATGTATGTGTATTTTTAAGACATGAAAAGTGTTCTAGTATGACTTTAATTCCATGGTGCCATGATGTTACAATATGCTCTTATATAATATTTTTTTATGTGTGCGTGGGTTTGCTTGAGTATGGTGAGGCCAAGAACCCTTAGCTATGGTGAGGATGAGCTAAGAACATTTAAGATTAGTTGAGACAAAGCAAAGAGTTTTTCGAAAGCAAGATGGGCTCCCAAGAGTATGGTTAAGTCCAAGAATCTCTTAAAGAATGGGTGAGGCAAGTCCAATATTCACAAGAAATTAGATGAGGCCAATCCACTTGCTTGGCAAGCCTTTGTATGCTATGTATGACTTTCTCAAATGATGAAAATGTCTCTTGAATGTTTGCACATGTCAACATGACCATACATGCATTTACGAGACTTGTTTGCATCCATTATGTATGATTGAATGGGAGATGAGCTATTGGGATTCTTTGAATCTCATTCCCTCCTCTCCAATATTCTAACATGCTAGGTGGATCAAGTGGACAAGGTAATGGAAGCCAACCACCTTGAAGAAGAGAGCTTGACAACATAATGCATGGCTTTAGTTCTTTAAGGCCATATGTATGTCAAATGATGTAACCCACTATTGTGTATGGTCTATGACCTCTTGAGCATATGTAATTATGATAATATGTCATGTATGAATGAGAGAATATGTCATGTAGCCATTAGAAAGTGATTTGAGTATATGATGGCAAACTAGCTTCATGAATGGTTTTATGGAATTATGCATATGTGTGGATGAAATGGCCAAAATGAGATACATGAGATTTGGGACCATTTGGGCAGTTCACACAAGTTCCAATTATGTTTTTAGACTTGCCCAAAAGGTGCCAAAACCCAAGGAAAGCTATTTGGTCATTTTGGTACCCTATATGGAGCCAAAATTGACAATAATGGAACCCTATATCACTTTTTAGCCAAATGAGCTCTTCTTAATCTAAGATTTGGCATGCAATTATAGGTTGTTGAGACATTTTTGGAAAGCTAAAGAACATAATTTTTGGAGGTCTAGAGAATATTTGATGAATTTTCAAAGTTGGGATTTTCAATTGATTCTGGTATGTGCACTATTCACACTAACAGATTTGTTTTCTGTGTCATTCGATAGGCAAATGGTGTCCAATACTTGTGAAATCTTACAAAAATAAACTAGAGGTCATAAGCTTTCTGTGACCACCAAGATCACCTTATTTGGAGGTCTGACTAAAGAGTTATGCAATTTTGAATTTTGCTATCAGTAGCAGTAGCGGCCCTTGAGTCCAGTTACTGTTCTATAGATTTCCAATAGCTAATAGTATCCTTTCATTATGGAATTATTTTTTACATAAATGAAACATCTGTATCTTTCAAGAATGACCAAATATGTGTGTTTTCAAGTTTTATAGAATTAGTTATGAATTTTGAAAGTTCATATAAGTAATCTGACCCAGTAGCCCAGATAGCAGTGACCTCAGTGACTTTTCGAATGTCAAACGTTCTCCCATTAATGTTTCACGAGCTAAAATTATTTTTATCATGGGGTAGACATCCAGGTCTTTCTATAATGGTAAAGGTTGTTGGATTTTGATTTTTTTGGATTTAGTTATGAATTTCTGAATTTATGACAGAAAAATTGAAAATTTGATCGTGGCTAATTCGTGGAAATTGGTGTGTTTTATTCACTTGTATGAGTTCCAAGCCACTTTCTTGGATGGTTTTGAATTTTATTAGTGTAATTAAATATGATAATGAGTTTAATGAGTTCCCTTGGTCTATGGAATACTGGATGAAAAATTTATCCGCTACGCAACGCATGAAAATGTAATATTTTAATATCTTTTTCTTGGAAACTCATATGCTTCATGGAATAAAACCTAGAAATGGCATGAAATGAGTTATAGTATGATGGTGTTACAAAGGGCATAATGAAGCAACCTATATAAGTCAAGGTCTTAGCTCCCATTTCTTACTCATTCTAAGTCACATGACTCCATTGAAAGTCATTAGAGCCATCACGATTTCAATTCAAGGAGCCAAATATCAAGTTGCTTCTTTATGCCTAAAAGGGAACCTAAAATCTATCTTTCAAAATATGGTTTCTAAATTCAAATTAATGGTTCCTTTGGTGTTCATTATTCATATCAAGGCCATTTCTATCCTTGGAATCAAAGAAAAATCTCTCTAGGTGTCACTTCCTCCCTTAGGTCATGATGCACATCAAGTGAAGCACCCATGGAGTTTTCTTCCATTTCCTAGGAATTTGGCCATCCATGAAGCTTCCTAAATGTCTTGTGAACTCATTCATTGTCTTAGACATCCTAAATTACCATTAGAAAGCTTCTTATTTGTCAAGGTCCAATAAAATCCTTAATTATCATAACTTGTTATCTAATGGTTCTTTTTGAATTTTAATTGCTTCATTGGATTCCTTAGGCTTCAAAACCCCACTCCTATCAAGTTTAGGTTGAGATAAAGTCTCTAAAACCTCCCCCTTATTCTGGCCGAAACAGTAGAAAAGGAGAAAAGCCAAGAAGAAGCAACATAATCATGAAAGCTTTTCCAAGAGCTCTTTCTTATGCGTCAAAAGCTTCCCTTTAATCTCTCCTTCTCCTTTCTTGAACCAGTCCCAAAACATGCCCAAACAAACCATTAATACCATGGAAGAAGAGATTAGAAAGAGGAGAATAGGTTTAGTAAAATAAAGAACATGAAAAAGTGACCAAATCTTACCCTTTTCAAGCTTCTTGTTCCTCCCTTGGCTCTCCCCTTTGGTGCACCTCTTGAGGCTCTCCTAGAATCTGTTTGGACTAGAAGCAAGTGGGCGGTGAGGGTTGGAGAAGAAGGGGATGTGATTTAATATGCCTAAGGGTCCATTTATAATATTTTTCATAATTACAATTTAGTCCCTCATTTTAGTTCTTTCCATTTAGGCTTATTTCAACTTCTTCTTGAGAACCATCTTTCCTATGATAAAATTTAGATCCTCTAATTCATAAAATGGCATTGGTTTCATCAAAATTAGATTTAAAACCTTCTCGAATGATTCAATCAAAGTTTTAGTCAACTAATGACTAAAAATATAAATCAGAGGGGTTTTGACCATTCCATAGGTTCCTATGATTTTTGGGGCCTTTAAGAACTTTGAGAAATCTATTTTCTCATTTAAAGACCCCTCCTTTGAGTTTTCTAAAATTTATCCGAAATTACGAAAATGCAATTGGCCTTTATCGCTTTCTGTTCGGTTGTTTTGGCTTTGGTTTTGAGCTAACCTTAGGCTCTAATTCACATTTTAAGATATTCTAATTTACATGCTAGTCTCATTTAGACTCTAATTACCTTGCTTTAGGGTGTTCCCCTTTCAGTTCATTGGGTTCATTTCAATTTAAAAGTTATCGATTATTATATTTCATCCTCTTAAAATAAATTTTGTCATCAAAATTTGAGATACATACCTTAGCTGAAGAGCCGGGAATACTACTTTCTCATATCATCTTCTAGTTCTCAGGTTACTTCCTCATATGACAGACCCTTCCAGACCACTTTCACCAAAGGCATGTTCTTGTTTCTCAGCTGCTTAAGCTTGGCATCCATAATTCTCTCTGGTGTCACTACATAGGAAATATTTTCTTCTAATTGAATATGCTTCTATTCTATGGCAAGTGAGGGGTGTGGTAAGTACTTTTTTAACTAGGAAATATGAAAAACATTGTAGATTTAGGCTAGGTTAGGAGGTAAGGCTATAGGGTAAGCCACCGCTCCAATTCTCTCAAGGATCTCAAATGGACCAATGTGCCTAGGATTGAGCTTTCTTACCTTAATAGACCAACCTACACCAGTCACTAGAGACACTCAGATGAATATGTAATCTCCAGTCTCAAGATTTAATGGCCTCCTTCTCTTATTAGCATAACTTTTTTACCTACTTTGGGTCGTAAAGAGTTTCTTTCTAATCAATTCAATCTGCTTGGTGATCTGGTCTACAATCTTAGGTCTTATCAAACTTCTCTCACCTAGTTTAACCTAACACAAAGGGGATCTATACTTTCTTCCATACAAAGCCTCATAAGGGGCCATCTGAATACTAAAATGGTAACTATTATTATATGCAAACTCCACTAATGGCAAATACACATCCCAATTACCCCTCATCTCTAACACACATGCCTTTAACATGTCTTCTAGGGTCTGGATGGTCCTCTCAGTTTGACCATCTGTCTGGAGGTGATATACAGTACTGAACCTCAATCTAGTCCCTAAAGCATGCTATAATGACTTCCAGAAGTTTGATGTCAACCTGGGGTCTTTGTTTGATACTATACTATTTGGTACCTCGTGAAGTCACACAATTTCTCTTAAATACAACTAGGCTAGTTTATCTAACATGTAAGTAGCCTTAATAGCTAAAAAGTGCACAGATTTCATTAATCTATCCACAACTACTCAGATAACATCGTGTCCAAAGGATGTCCTGGGTAACCTTATAATAAAATCAATAACTATACTATCTCACTTCCACTTAGGGATATCTAGGGGTTGTAGAAACCCAGTTAGTCTCTAATATTCTACCTTCACCCTCTGATAGACTAGATATCTAGCCATATAGCTAGCTATATCATTTTTCATTCTTGGCCACTAGAATACTCGTTTCACATCTTGATGCATCTTGGTGACACCTGGATGGGTAGTATACTTACTTTTATGTACCTTTTCTAAAATTCTTTCCCTCAGTTTAGTCTGATTAAGCACATAGATTCTATCCCGATATACTATTATACCATCCTTAGACATCTTGAAATTTGAGGTCCTATCTTGGGAAATCTCACTCATGATCTGTCTTAGGAACTCATCTTCTCTCTGGGCATCGAAGATTTGGGCTTTTAATACATTCTCAATTTGGGTTTCACTCAAATATAATCTACTCAACACTATATGGCAAGAGAGGTTCATATTTTTAAACTTCTCTATGAGTTCCTATTCCTTAATCATCATATGAGTTGCATGGATGGATTTTTTACTCAACCCATCAGCCACCATATTGGATTTATCTGGATGATATTGCAAGGTATAATTATAATCTTTCAGGAATTCCATCCATCTTCTTTATGCCATATTCAATTTCTTCTGATCAAATAAGTATTTCAAACTCTTGTGGTCACTATAAATTTCTATGGTAGCACCATACAAATAATGCCTCCAGATTTTAAGAACAAATACCACTACAACTAACTCTATATCATGTGGGATAATTCTCCTCATGAGGCCTCAATTGCCTAGAGAGATATGTCATTTGTAACACCTTCATTTCTAGCTCATACCCATCATGCCTTACATGCTCATATATATATGGGAAGCATAAAAGTGGGATCTCCCTTCCTTAGATGCTACCCCTTTGTTAGAATTATGACATGGAAAAAGTGGGTTTTTGTGTCACGTGGACCGAGTGAGCTCATTCTATTCATTCTCATGTTTATTTGCACCATTACAACTTATTTCAATCCCAAAAACATGATTGAAACTCATGGAAAGCAAAAGAGATATGAGACATGCAAATTCGTTTTCGGCAGATTTGGCCTCATTTCTGGGCCAAGTTTGAAAATTCAGAACTAAATAAAGAAACATCAAAAGCACATGATCTCGGTCATTCTAGAAAGCTTAAGATGTATAATTCATGATAAAAATATGTAGAAGTCTTGAAATCTCATGTATAAATCTTTTGACATCCGAAATCATCCACTGGTCAGAGGGGTTCTGTTACTGTCACAGTTTACTGATATGGAATTTAAACATGTCTAACTAAGTCCACAAAAATCCAATGCATGCAAAAGATATCACTATGGAAATATGTGGATGTTAGTTAGAGAGAAAAAATATTTCCAAATCAGTTCATCAAGCCAAACTCCCAAAAACCGATGAAACAGTACTTCGGGTCTGGCTGGGTGACTGATGCTGGGCAGGAACTTTGAAATTGCATATCTTCCTCTCTAGACCTCTAAATGAGGTGCTTCCAGTTCCTACAAGTCACTGTGACTATTTAGTTTCTGTGTATAACATTTTGTAGCCATTGGACTACGTTTTCCCCTCAGATGATACAAATCCCAAATTGACCAAATAAACAGTGTTTTCTGGAATCTGAATTTCTGATGCCAACTTTGAAAAATCATAGAAAATGCTATAGACCTCCAAATGAATTGATCTTTAGCTTTCCAAAAATTTCTAAACAAAATCTAGTCACATGTCAAATTTCAAAGCAAGAAGAGGTCATTTGATCAACCTTTGACATCATGTGCAAAAAGGCCATTTTCTTGATTTAAAAGGGGGCTCATGGGGTCCAATCTTAGTTCTTCTACCTTTAGGACTCTTTGAGCACATGAGAAAGCATCTATATGGGCAATCAATCATGGCTCAAGTGTTTAACAACCTAGATTGGAGAAACTCACTATCCCATACCCACTTATACCCTCATGTGGCCTACACTAACATTATGCTTTTCACAATCAAAGCTTGCTTCTTCATTCAAAATGGGTCTCATTCTCATATATACATAATAAATACATTGGTTTACAAACATTCATAGATACTTCATCATGTACATCATTAATTTACATCCTTTATCTTAGGTACAACATAATTACAAGAAGCTCTCTTATAATTCTTCATTAATCTCCCTAGCTTCAAGCTTGGTGGCTTCCATCTCTTGCCTCACTTGGTCCACCTAGCATGTTTGGATGGTGGAGAGGGGGAGTGAGATTCAAAGAATCTCTATAGCTCATCTCTCATTCAATCATACACACAAAGTATGCAAACAAGTCTCACCATGAATGTATGGCATGTTAGCATATAAAATCATAATAAAAGCATTTGCAACATTTAAACTGGCCATGCATAAAAGAAAAATATTCTCAACATGTGAGTAGGCCATACATAACTTATGAAAGCTTGCCAAGTACATGGATTAGCCTCACCTACTCACTTGTGGATTTTTGGACTTGCCTCACCCATACTTAAGAGGTTCTTAGACTCAATCCTTACTTTTTGGGAGTCAACCTCACTTTTGGGAGACTCTTTACTTTGTCTCAACCAACTTGAAGGTTTTGGCTCATCCTCACCATGGCTAAAGGGTTATTGGCTTTTTCATACTCAAGCAAACCCAAGAAATCACATAAACATTATTAAAACACATAAGGCATCATCATGATAACATACTTCTCATAGCTCAAATCATACATACACACAAGTAAAACAATATAAGCACACAATTATGCATGAAAAAAGGTGGAGAGAGCTACCTTATGGGCTATTCACAACTTTTCCTTTCAACTTGTCTCCTCCCTTGTGATTTTCACAACCAACTCTAGATGGAAGTGCTTCTCTTGAGCCTAACCATACAAGAAACATGAAATTATTTCCTTAACACTTGATTCATGAGCTAGGGATCTCTTTCTAACAACCCTACTAAGCATGTCAAGCTAGGGTTCTTTCTCTCACTAGAATTTACTAACTATTCTTTCTCTTCTCTCAAGCTTCAAGAGAGGAAATCAAGAAAAGGGACTACATGACTTCTAACCTCCCTCAAGAGTGGGTTTCCACTCTCCCTTCTCTGAACCAAGCTCAAAACCTAACTACTTTCATAATCAAAACCATAGGAAAAGAGGATAAGGAGAGAAGAACAACATACTAGGAAGGAAGCCATAAAAATCCTTACCTTTCTTGTTCTTCCTTCTTCCTCTAGGCTTCTCTCTCTCTCCTCCGCCCTTTTCTCTCTCTTAGAGTGAGCTTAAGTCGGTTAGAAAAAGAAAGGAGAGGTTGGGAGGCTTTTAAAAAGTCAAATTTTCTTTTTCCTCGCTTTTCCGGACTTCCCTCGCTATAGCGAGCCATAACCCTCGCTACGGCGAGCTCGTGTCTGTCCCAGACCTCTGCCTTCGCTATGGCGTTCGCTACGGTGAGCAATTCCCTGGATTTTGTATGGGATGCCCGAACTCGCTATAGCTAGAAGCATTTTTGCTATAGCGAGAAGGCACTCTCGCTATAGCTAGACCAATTCTCCCTATAGTGAACAGGTACATTTGCTATAGCTGGGCTGTAGCTAGCAGACTTAGAAAATTTTCAGCCCTTTGAAAATTTTTAGCTTTTCTCTACTCTTCTCTTTTTCTTTTCTTTTCTTTTCTTTTCTTTTTCTTGGTTGTTACATCATTACTTTACCCTGCTACATCAATACACATCCTAACCCTTTCATCGAGACATCACTATAAACCACAAATGGTTTACTAAGATCAAGGATAATTATTATAGAGGTAGTGGTCAACCGGAGTTTTAACTCTTGAAAACTTTTCTCACATCTATCTATCAGGATTTGAAGACACACGCAACAGAAAAAAAATGGTATAAACAAAATCCCTCCTATAGATCTGTCATCTTTGCTTAAACAAAAATAAGGTAAAAGAGATATACCTCTAGCGCATAAAATTTTACCTCTTTCCGATTAATCATGTTTAGATCTCAAGGTGCTGCTCTACATGAACCAACACCCTCTACTGGTATTCACATGAATGGGATTTCTAACATGAACGGTGTGTTAGCACCATGTTATGTGAACGTACCTCTCTGAACTCATCCATAAGAACCATACGACTTCTCAAGTGTGCAGCAGAACTTGTCTTTCTCTCTCTATTGGGTGGTGTTGCGGCTCCCTTCTTATATTTTTAAAAAGTCACCTTTAGGAAACCCTAACATCCCTCTTTCATAAGAAAGGATTGCTAGGTCTCCAAGTAAATTTTTTTTGAAATTAATATATATATTAAATATATTATATATATATATATATATTAATTTCATCTACCATTATTTCAAGAGAGAATGCATTATCCTATCATAAATAGGATAATCTCCTATTCAAAATAGGAAACTATCTAGAGAGGAAATACATTGAATGTGAACATTACATTCATTGAATCTAGACGCCTTCTACGTTCAATGAATCTAGAAATTCTAACTTATATTAGCTTATTCTTGTGTGTGATATTAGTATCCACTATTTTTATCCTAATCCAATTGTCATTGATTCTAGTCTAAGAGTCCCTAATTGTGTTCATGGCAATTGTATCTTGAGTTACCACGCAAGAATTAAGATATTAACAATCTAATGTTGAATTAAAACCTCAATCCCACACCAAATGATCAATTCTTACCTTTAAGATTAATGAACGCTCAAATTTGATTGATTAAATGATTAATTAGCTATTGAATCATCACCCTAAGATGTTTAATTAACCAATTAAACTCAAAGGAATCTTCAAATTAGACAATTAAGCACCCAATTTCATTTATGTATTTCATCAAATACTTTGATTGCATACATGGGGAATTGGAGGAGAATGAAAAATTCAGCACTTGATTCAATTAATTAACCAACAAAAAGTATCCTAATTAGTGTCTAACCAGCCACTAAATACAATTACACAAATTTCCAATCAAATTGTAGTATAGTGGTGAGTATTCTCACCTGTCACGCAGGTGACTCGGGTTCAATCCTCGGCAATGACGCCAAATTTTGAAAGGTCATGTCACGCAACTTTCAAAATAAAATTAGGTTGGATTAAATTTTATAGTTAGTGGCACAACCTAGGTCATCTCCCTTGAAAGTGGAATTCAATGTTCAATTGGGTTTCTAAATGTATAAGGATCCTAGAATTACCTAATTTAGGGGGTTTTCGTCTAATCAAACTAACTAGAATTAAATTGAAACAAAATTTCTAATTTCTACCTAATTGCATGAGTTATGAGGTGAATGATAGACTTGTGACTAGCTTTGGATTCATCCCTTGGTATCCACTATCCTTATCCTAATTCAATTGTGATTAATTCTGGTTTAAGAGTGTAACACCCTAAAATTAATTAAGGTGTTAAACATGGATTAGATATAATTAAGAATAATTATTAGGGAATAATTGGGCAAACCATGTGAATAAAAATCTAAAGAGAAGTAAATTAATAATATGGGTTTGAGATTTAATTAGGTTAAAAACTTCATCTAAGTCCAAATTAAATTAAGTAGGCTATGGTTAGGGACTAATGGAGGCCCAATGAGTTTAGGTGTTGACCTAACCTTTTAATGTGAGACTTGGCCTAAGAGAGAGCACCTAGTGATGATCCAATCTGATTTAGTGAGATAGAGGCCCAAAACCCAACTTACATAAGCTCTTATAATTGGCTCAACAACCCTTATGCAGACCCAAATCAAATGAGCTTTTAAAACTTAGCCTAACCCAATCAAAATTCTACAGCTCAACTAATAAAATCTAACCCAACAAGCATAAAATTTGAACCTATATAGATTTAAGCCTTTGGGTCAACCCATAATCTATTTAGGACCCAACTTAAACCCTAAAAATCATTCTAGCCACCCTTCATTCTACAAAACCACAAGAAACACAAACACATTTTCGGAGGTCCCTTGGAGGCTAGGTCTTCTCCCACCTTTTTGGCCTCATTTCTCACTTCTAGACTCAAAATCAGCCAAAGTACTTGTTATATAACTTAATCCCCTTCTTTTTCTCTTCATTTTGACCCAATTAGTTTTTTATTTGGAGTATTTTCACCACATCCAAAATCTGAAATGCGATTGTTTAGGATTTTCTTAGTGAAATTTCGTAGGTTAAGGTTAGGAGTGTTGTTAGGTAAGTATAAACTCTTCATTTTGATGCTTTCTCTGCTAATTTGGGACCCCTATAGCTGATTTATAATATGGGTATTGTTTTCATGCGAATTTACTCAGAATTTCAAGTGTTGTTTTGAGATTTCTGGGGTAGGCTCAACCAAATCCGAATTTGGTTCTTGTTACCTTAACTCCTTAAGTAATGGTTTTGCTAATATAAATTGTGATTAGGGATAGTAATAGCTTGGTTTTGTATCTATAGGCTGAAGTAGCATTAAGTTGGCTCTTAGAGGATTGGCTATAAGTGATGTAACTGGGGACTATATTAATTCCATGCATATATTTGCTTTAATTTCATATTTGCTGCATATGAATGTTTTGAAATGCAAATGAATTGGTTGGGTATCATTGTATTATGTTTTGACCTTGTGAGTCCATGGTGGAGTTGTAGTGTGGCTGCCACCTATGCATGTGCTTCGATCGAGCACTAGGTTATGATCAGACCTCAGATGCACTGAACCTTGGTTGTACTCATTAGGGAGTGGGTGCCGTGGACAGACCTCTCCCAGTGTTATTAGCCTTTAACATGTGAAAATGTGATTGCTAATATGTGATAATAATCATTGGTAGCCTAATTGTTTCATTTGCTGATATGATTAGTACATATTCTGATGCTCATATAATACCATGCATATATGTTAATTAAAATGGAATATATAAATGGAATTTGCCTTTGGTTACTGAGATTTGCATCTCACCCCATTTCATGGGATCATACTTTCAGGTGAAGACTTTTCGGGTAAGGATAAGGGGAAGCAAGTGGATAAAAATTCATGAGCTCCAACCATATGTGGAGAAGGCTACACTTAGACTGATTTAAATAGAGTAGATGCTAAATTTTGTATTCTTTTGTATAACATCATCATTTAATCATGTTGCCAAATGTAGGTGTTTGTGTTTTAATTACTTAGAATGTATTTATTGAGGAGTTAGACCTTATTTTAGCTTGGTATTGGATGTATGAACTTATAACATCTGTTGTGAACTTTGTTGAACCTATGATATGGTTTACTACTTAGGAAATATAATTATGTGATACATTGGATGTAAACCTGAACTTGTGATGCATGAAATTTCTAATGGAATATATATTTGAATAATAATTGTTGGTAGCTTATAAAATTCTTGTTGTCATCAATTCATGAATTTGCTGATATCTGGTAGTTGGATTAGTAAGAATTAACACTTATGTCTTGGATTGGTAACAATAGATAAGCTAGGTAAATTAGATAGAGGAAAGTTATTAGAGCCCCACAATTTAAGGTAAAGTGACCCTAGGGAGTCTGTAGGGGAAGAATTGGAGTGTATGAGACAAGATTTAGAAGTTATAAGACTAGAAGGTGTTTCGCCGAGGCCAAAATAGTCTTAGCCATGACCAATAGAGGTAAAGTTGCCCAGGGAGAGGTCTAGAGAGCAATTCGCCATAGCAAGAAATGGAATTAGCCATGGCAAAATGTGAAAGGCTAATATGGATGTCATCCAGAGAGTAATTCACCACGGCACGAAATGGAGTTAGCCGCAGCTAAAATCTAGGGGTGAGATTGGTCGTATTCCTGAGAGGAATTAATCGCGGCGAAAAGGAAAATTGGTCATGGCTAATATCGAGGGTGAGTAAGTTATGCTCTAGGAGGTCCTCTCGTTGCGACACTATATGGGCTCGTCGCAGTGATAGTGACAATGTAAGGAGTGAACCTAGAGTAATTAGCTACAACGTGAAAACATTTAGCCGCAATGAACGTCCTGAAACTCTTATATTAACTTAGAAACCTTGGTTTTTCCTATGGCAACATCAAGGGATGACTTAGAAGCACTTGTAAAGGGTTCTTGAGAGTTGAAAATGAATTGGAATATATTTAAAGGCTTTTAAGTGGAGATTTGTTTCATTTATGTACATGAATGCTTGTAAATGCTTGGTTAATAATTCTAATAACATTAAGGTTCAAATTTCTTCATTTTTTCCTAAATTGATTAATTTAAATGGTGCTAGATCTGGATTTATAACTATTAATTACATGCTTAAGCTTGATTGCCACAAGTAGAAGTTAGGGTTGTCACAAAGAGTCCCTAATTGTGTTCATGGCAAACATATCTTGAGTTACCACGCAAGAATCAAGAGAGTAACAATATAATATTGAATTGAAACCTCAATCCCACATTAAATTGTCAATTCTTGTCTTTAAGATCAATGAACACTTAATTTGATTGATTAATTGATTAATTAGCCTCTAAATCATTACCCTAAGATGTTTAATTGATCAATTAAACACTAAGGAATCCTCAAATTAAACAATCAAGCACACAATTTCACTCATGTATTTCATTGAACACCTTAATGGTATACATGAAAAATTAGAAAAAAATGCAAAATTTAGGGTTTAATCCAATTAATTAATTAACAAAAATGTTTCCTAATTAGTGCCTAACTAGCGACTAATTACAATTACACCAATCTCAATCAAATACATCTCAACCAAGTATGTACAAGAAAAAGAAAAAGTGTAGGAAAGTAGGAAATTCTTAGCCAAAATTCCTATGATATCTCCATGGATTCAAGCTTCTCTAAGGGTCTTCTCCTAGCTAACCATAAGGTGGATTAATGCTCTATGGTGGTGAGATGGAGATGGAGAATGGAAGATGGAATGCTATGGCGTTATGGATGGAGCATGTTCTAGATGGTGTGTTTGACGATGAATGACGATGGATCCCCCTTAAGTTTGATGATGGAATATGTGTATAATGTGAATGCCTCCTCCCCTCCAGACCTTTTCACATGCTTCCTTAATCATTTCATGTGCCCAACCTCTCTTGATGAATCACATGCAGCCTCCTTCATGTGTGTATAAGTGTGGGCCTCGCTTTGTTTTCTTTTATAATATTCCACGTGCTACTTGTTCACTCATTTAGCTTGTAATTACATTCTCTGGCTCATGGCTTCACCTTCAGCTTTCTTCTCTTATAGCTTCCTTTCCATTTTACTCACATGCACGTAGAACTCGAGCTGCATGCTTCTT
The DNA here is from genome assembly GCA_026724425.1 of Erythrophleum ivorense. NCBI lineage: Eukaryota > Viridiplantae > Streptophyta > Magnoliopsida > Fabales > Fabaceae > Erythrophleum > Erythrophleum ivorense. The sequence goes on along the minus strand of JAIUCV010000012.1, from coordinate 16,952,108 downwards.
CTTATCTCCACATGCTTTGTAGCTCTCAATCCAGCTCCCTTTTTCCCCATCATATTTCACATTGTTTTTCAACTGCCCTTCCCCTTTTTTCTTCACGTTTTTGTTCCGCTAGCTCCCGACTCATTTAGCTTTAATCATTCCCATGTCAGCCCGTAGCTCCTTACATGTTCCTTCATGTAATTTCTTCTTCATTTGCTTCCCATGTGCTTCTATCTTCCATGCTTCATCTTCTTACTGTTCACGTGGTTTTCATTCGTGTTGCTTCCTTTCTTCATGCTACTTGTTCCTTCCATATGCAGCTCTTCCAAACTTTAGCTTTTGCTCTATTTTCTTTATACATCTTTTACGTATTTTACAGCCTGTGTGTGAATCATGAAGCTCCTTTTTTTCCTAACTCGTGCCCATCCAGTACCTTCTCACAGCTTCATTAATACAAGTTAGCCCAAGTAATGATCACGTGTTGTATGGATGGCTCTCATTTCTCATATGTTCTTCTTAATTTAGCTCGTAGCAATCCATGCCAGACCCAGATCTACTTTTTATTCCTCAAAATCTTCTTCTTCGCTCAAATGTTGTCCTGAGCTTCCTCTCCACGTCTGCATTAAATCTGCTTATTTAATTCTTTCTCCATCAACTTCTTCATGGGTAGGTAGCCACTAGTTCTGGACTCGTGCTTTTCTTCTTCAGCTGAAGTTCTTCACGTTCTTCCTCCTCAAACAGTGGCATGTTCTACCTCTTAAACCTAAGACTATCTCCTCTAGTATTCACATGCTTCTATCTCTAGTATTCACATGCTCTCCATGTTCAACTGAGCTACATATGTGTCATACCTTATTTTATAAAATTTTTCCTACTATAATGACCTCATATAAAACTTAGAGGAGTCAATGGAAACCTGAACTAATTAAAATTTTTCCTTTTAGAAACTTTCTCATATAATTTTACTATTCATTTGGTCATTTCCAATTTCTTATCTAACTTTGAAAATACATAATTAATTATAGAAAAATCGTATGAGGTCAGTTCAGGGCTCTACTTCAAGCTCTTTAAGCCCTTTATAAGGAGAAAATACTTTCTCAGCAGAATGCATATAAATTCATATCAAAGTGTCCCTACAAAAATTAGACAATTTTATCCCTCACTTGACATATTGTTATTATTATTTTGCCTTTATATAAGCAGATGCATTTTTGCATTTTAAGCACACCAGTCATATTTTATTTACTTAAGGGTTAATTATATTCATGACTTTCCATTCCATACCTGAGTACCTTACAGTATCATAACATTATTCATACATGCAGTAATATAAAATATTTAATTACATTACCAAATGTGGTGCGTAAAAGTAAGGTTCTTGATTTATGTCTCCACACTCTTTGCTCTTTCTTTACTTGAACTCGGACCTCGCATAGGTTATATTTAGGGTGAGATTATGAAATCTTAGTGGTAGTAAACCAATCTCATTCACAAACTAGCATGTAAGTACATAACATAATACCAATCAACGTGCCATATACCACATAGTAATACAAGGGATTTCATACAAGGCCAAGCACAATCTAAGCATACATATCTTATCTTATAACATAAATGACAACTTGATATAGCATACCACTTATCATTATACAAACATACAAGATTAAAGAAAGAGAGAAGAAAATTACTATCTTAGCAAACTTTGCTCCTCAATCCTTGGAACTCGGTTTACTTGCTTTTGGAGTTCCAAAAACAAATATCGAACCCTATAATTATAATGATAATTCATTACAATTAATACATAAACCTTAACTTCTAACGTAGTATGACCCTTTTAAACTTAATGGGACCATTGGAATTGGAAAAGTCTAACTCCTTCCCATCCTATTCACTATGGTCGAATAGTGCACATTTCTTGGCCAAAATTTATAAATTTTATTCCATGAGTTTTGGAGGTTTTCCCATAGGTATTCCTAGCTAAAAACACCCTTTTAAATCCATTGGAATGGATAAAATCATCAAATTCCAGCCCCAACATCACGTTTTGGTCATAACATAATCTAGCTCCGTTTTAGGCTTAAAAGTGAGTTTCTTTGATTCTAAAAATTACATAGCCTCTTCCTTTATGTTTTAGGACTTGAAATTTGGTATACATGATTTTAAGACATTAAGAAAACACCATAAAAATTTAGGGAAAATTCGGACGGCATCTCCCTAACATTTCCATTTTCCCAAAAATCACAATCTTTGTGTTTTTCAAAGTCTCAGCATATAGCAACAATAACTAAGCTCATATGGCCTTCATGTTCAACATATAAAATTCATTTCAAGGCCTTCATATTCAACATATAAACTTCATTTTTAATCATCATATGCTGTCCAAAAGTGACTCATAGCTGGGGTTTAACAAAACTAACTTAAAGCATGTGATTTTCAAGTACAAGATGGAGAAAACTTACTCTTTAAGCTTAATCCTTGCTTCCTTTGCTTTTCTCACACTAAAATCCCTTCTCTTCCTACTTAGAGAAACATTTCACCTTGAAGAAAAGATGAATATGCAGCTGCCCTTTGGAGAAAATGGTTAGAGGATGAAGAAAATGAAGAAATTTAGTGAAAAATGGTGGTAATTTTGCTTGGTTTCACTTCTTCTTCCACTTTTTCTCCCTCTCCTCTCTCTTCACGTTTTTCTTTCTTTCTCCCTTGTGTGTGGCATGAAAATGGTGGAATGGAGGTGAAGGAGATGAATCTAATGAAGTTAAATGGTCATACTAAATTTGGACCCTTGGATCAACCCTTTCAAGATTAAATCTTAACCTTCCATTCCTTTTTTCTTTTGATTTTCTAATTTCATAACATAATATCTTCTTCCAAAAATTCTTGGCCACACACTTGGAAGCCTTTTCTTAGCCCTTAAGTTATGGATAGTAACCATGGTTAATTTTCTTAACTCATCCATAGTCTACTTTTAACTCAACTATAGTTAGTTTCTAACTTAACCATGGTGAATTCTTTAAAATAACTACAATCCTTTTTTTCTTTCCCTTTCATTTTATATTTATATTTGGGTCTCATCTTCTTTAAAACTCTAATTATATCTTTTCTTCTCTTATTGGGCCTTTAAAATAAGCTATTGGGCCTAACTGCAGTCTAAAAATCAGTGTCTGGGCCCAATTAAGGTTTTACAGTACAATACATACTTTTAGACTTTCTAAAATTTATGACAATTATTTCCTCTACTTTTTGGCCGTCTTGAGCTTCAAACATGGATCAGGGGCCCTTAACCTCAATCCTCATAAATTTCGGTGTCAATTGGACACTCGGGCCTATAGGTGTAATTTTCACCATTTTGTATTATGATTGTTCTATAAAATTTTTATTTACTACAATTTAGTCCTTAAAACTCCTTTAGGGTTTCTTAGCCCTTTAGCTATTTCTATTTCTATAGTTGTTACAACTTTTTTTCCTATTTTGCTCATAGCTACTGATCGGGATAACCAGATTCTGCCTGGCCATCTGGACAGCTTGGCATCATTGGACCCGTCTCATCAAATAGAGTTTAACTGTGGGTCACAAATTTTTGAGATTCTTGCTCGATTTTTTGATATTCGCACCTAAAGCCATGAATAGAGGGTGAAATTAGAGTTTCCTAAAATTTTGGGCAATTTACACATTTTGCTCGGCATATAACTTTTCTTTGCATTTTAGTCCTTGACTCCTTCATACTTAACTTCAGAGACTCTTCGGAACCCTTTTTTTTAATCTATTTTGGTCCAAATTTTAAGGCACCTCTGGCCTTGACTCATCATTATTTGTGGTCTAGAAAATTATTCTAGTTTTATTAGACCTCAATTTACTTTATTTAGGGGACTTCCTTTTGCATTTGGTGAATTTCGTATGTTGACGAAGAAACCCTATGTTATGTTTCTCGCGTTTCCTTTCTTGGATTTTCAGAAAACTGGATGTTACAACATGCTTTGTGTTTTACTCCTCCATCCAAGCATGAAGCTTCTCCTCCTCTTTCTCACTCAACCCGTAGCTTGCATGTGTGTGTTAGTACGTGGCTTGTGGGTGCTATGTTCTCTTCATGCAAACCTCACGTCCTGCTTCTCACCAAAACAAGGCATCATCCACGCTTCTTTCCACGCTTTTGTTCATAGCCTTGTTCACGTGTTACTCTCCCTTTTATTCCACATAATTTCCACGTTTCTAATTGATGTTGCTGCATGGTTTGGTTCATGCTTCTTCTTTTCCATATTCTGCCATTCCAAAATTGGGCTGCTTCCTTCTCCACGTAGCTTTTTCTTTGTGTTAACCTCCTCCTAGCTTCATCTCCCATGTGATGAACTTGAATGTGCATCTCAATCTTGGAAAACCTTCCTCTTCCAAAATTTTCTCCAACTTTTAAATTTGATTTGCCTGAAAATTTGCATAAAAACAAATGAGAAAATTAAGTAGGAATATTTCCAAAATTCATTCAAAATGATTTATGCATTAAAATCCATCATTTTGTAGTTTAATTCCTAGAGTGTAGAAAATGGCTACTAAAATCAATTATCCACCTAAGTAAATCCCTAAAGCTATATTTGATCATTAAAATGCCTAAAATAAGGAGAATAAAATGTATAAAAAATCATGCTTATCAGTGGGCCCATATAATATTGGCAATAGGCCCGAAACTCTTTTTAGCCCACAAGTCATAAGTGGCCTCTAGCAAGACATTATGACTATCCAAATTATATAAGAATTGATGATCCGATGCAACCTATCCTATAGCTCATGTCAAATCCCTTTTGTCACACGATATCTAGGTCAAGTACAAAGTATGGAGACATCATCCTTGTATCACTTGACCACACTTTTTCGATCTCTCAGTAGGCTATCAAGACAAATGAAACTCCTTTTGTTTGAGCACGACTATGTATTTTCTAGTCTTGCTTATCGAGGGGCCCAAATATATCTCTCTCTCTCTTAGGAAGAGGAATAAATCCTATCTTAATTACTTATCTTCCTCTGCATGTGTCCCATTATATCCGATCACAACCTTTATGATCGCCTGATTAAAGGTGACTTTTGATTATGTCAAAGTACAACATTCCTCATATAGAAATCTATGGCGGTTTCAGGTTTATGGGCTTGGTGACATGGCTATAGATGAGATATGTTTATGACCTAGTCTATATAGCCATCTTATGACGGGTCGGTCTAGCATCTTGGTTCCTAACAAGTGCCTATGACTTTGATTTGTATCTACATATATGATCATATCATGATCATCAATCAAAATTATATTAGTCTTAATTCATTATTGTTCTCACAATAATGATCAACTATGGACATTTAGGATAACTATAATTATCCAAGGATCTTATTATATGGCAAACATATAAACAATATAATAATGATAATAAAACTCTTTATTAAATTAAGACAATGCTCATAGTAAATTGATAGGCCTAGTGCACAATATCTAACATTATCATCCCACACGAAAATGTGTTTCTTTCCTAATCAGCTGCGTCAATGGTAAGGCAATAAGAGAAAAGCCCTGAATGAATCACTATAGTACCTTGCCAAATCTAGAAAGCTCCTAACCTTAGTGATGGTTCTAGGTCTAATCCATTGTAACATAGCTTCTACTCTATGAGAATCTACTGTAACCCTCGCTTGTGATATCATATGACCTAAGTAAGTAAGGAAATGGTTCTATGTTCACAATCAAGCATAACATTGTTCGCAGCCATCCAATTCATGCCCCAATCAAATCAATGTCATGGAAGGGCATACAAATCAAATCAATAATGGTATAACAATGATTAAACTATATAGTGATATTAAAGCATGCATAGGAAGTAACAATGTGGCCTCCAGTAGATGTAGTGACAGATACATCGAATGGTAAAGTACTAACAGCCAGACCCAATTTCCTCACACAATTATAAGATATGAATAAGTGACTAGCACTTGAATCAAATATAGTCAACACAAGAAAACATTCACTATGAGCGTACCTAGAATTGATCTGGGTAATGCATTGGCCTTTTGCTGAGTAAGGGCGAACACTCTGCCCAAGGTCTATGGCTTGGGTGGAGGCACTGTCTCTATCTGTGGGCAATTTCTGGCAATATGCCCCTACTTCCCACACATGAAGCATGTCACTAGGGATGGCTGGGTCCTGGGAGTCTATGCCTTCTTGCCCTTCTATGACCTTCTGTTCCATTGCACCTTGCCTCTTCTTTTGCTCCTAGGTGTTGAGCTTCTTGCATCTTTCAGTCTCAGTCTTTTTAGTTTTAGAGCCCCTCTTTGACTGATTGAAGTCATGGCAGGCATAATGTCTTACATGTTATTCTTAATTAGCCTGATAATCTCCATAATGGAATTAAAATTCCTAATCTACTGTAAAGTGACTCTGTCTCTTATCAAGGGCTTTAACCTAGTTTCAAACTACTCACATCTCCACGGTTCATCATCATATCTTTAGAGGTAAAAGGAATACCATGATAGCTCAATGAATTTGGCCACATATTGATCTACAAACATCTCATCCATTTGCTTCAACCTTATAAGCTCTATCTCTTTTTGCTTTCTCACTAAACTGGGGAAGTATTTTTCATAGAATTCTACCAAGAATTTTTCCTAGTTAATTAGGGTATTCTTTGTTTGCATTAGAGGTTTTGTTCTATGCCACCATTTGTTAGCTTCTTTTTTTAACATAAAAGTGGCTAGCTGAGCTTTTTGTTCAAATGTACAATCCATCATTGCAAATGTTTTCTCAAGCTGCATGACCCATGCTGTTACTTTCTCCACGTCTAACTCCCCATCAAAGGAAGGTGGACCATTCTTTTTGAATTGATTTAGCAACTTTTAGATAGGCATCTGGGTCTGAGCTAGCTCTTGAAGGGGTGTGGGTAGAATGCCAGAGGTAGATGGCTGCGGTACAGGAGCCTCTCTCCTCATCTCTTCTTGTTGAGCTAGGGCATTCTATAGCTACATAATCATATCATATTGCTGTTACACAATTTGCCTCTAATGTTCTATCATATTCTGCTATTATTCCATCATGGCTTGTTGTCTATCAAGCCTCTCCATGATGGTACGTAGAAGGTCCTCAGGCTCAACCCTCTACCTTTAGCTAGCCTGCCTCGTCTAGCATTAACCATCTTATCTGAAAATAACCACAATCTCATTATATAATGCAATCCAACAACAATTACTTATGCATTCCACAAGTTCCATGGCATACCACACCACACCACAAGCCATTTATACAATTCAAGAGCTAATTACCAAGCAAAAGTGCCTAAAATTTTGCTATAATACCAATAAATATAACACCATATCAAAATACTTCTCAATTTACATCACAAATGGCATAAACATCCATTTTCATGAAAATCACACTTTTAGTAGCAGAAATAATCATCATTAAAAGCCAAAATAATTCAATTTTAATCATATGGACCATTTGACCTTACCAACATTTTCTCCCATCCATAATATACTTAATGGACCAGAAATACCATAATTCATAGCTAACATTTAGGGTTTGGAGTGAGCAACACAAATTCAAGTTCAAATGCAGAATTTTCTGGTTCCATATTTTGATATGAAATTCAAAAATTCATAACTAATTCTAGAAATATCCAAATCTTGGAAATTATACCATTCTAAAAAGCTTAGGATGTCCCCTAATTTCATAAAAGTTTTAGATTAATACAACTTGGCTTTGCCCCTATGAAAATTGATGGAAGAGTAACATTGGTCTGGGTGGCATCCTGTAGCTAAACTCAAATTTTGAAAAATCATATCAGCCTCTATAGAACTCCAAGTGAGGTGCTCTTAGTGGCTATGGAAAACTTATAATGTCTAGTTTATACTTGTAAAATTTCATAAGCATTGGATTTCATTTGACTTATGAATGATGTAGAGAAGCAAACTGACCATATGAACAATAACCTTGACAAATCTACATAATTTGGCCAACTTTGAAAATTCATAATAAATTCTTTAGAGCTCCAAATTGAGTGCTCTTTAACTCTGTGAAAATCTCTAGATAAGACCTAAATATATGCCAAATTTTATATACAAATTCATCCATTTGTTTAGTTTGTGGTTTAGCTCAAGATTATGTTACTTTTTGATACCATAATAGGGTCAATTTGCACCAAATGGTCTCCCACACCATCTGTGACCATTTGAGCACGTTACATAGCATAAGCACAGCCTATAGAAGTGTCCCAAATGATCTGAATCATCATACATATCAAAATCACCATCCTAGTTACATATGTACACATTTGCATTATAGCTCCAAGGTGGTAAAATCACACATTTCCATACATGTGGTTCTAAACTTGGTTCATACATCATACATACATACTTTTGCAATTGCTCAATGATTTGCATCTAAAAAATAACCCATACATACAAACTTTGAGATTTCATTACATAAAAAACTATTCTATTGTCATAGTATTGCAAATCATGCTCCTTGTCTCTCATTTTTGCTCCCTTGAGCTTCACCTAAACATGTTTACATAGAAAATAAGGAAGAGCGTGATTCAAAGAATCCCAATATCTCTTTCACCCTTTCAAGTAAGCAAACAAGGCATCTATTCATGTCAAAGAATATAAGTATGCACCAAACACTTCTAAGAATAATTTAAATCGATATTTCCATATCACATGAACATGTCAAAGTTAAAAACAAGTTTTAGGGACTTTTGGTCTACCCTCAACCTATTATTTGGGACTTTTAGATTATCCTCGCCCACTTTTTAGGAATTTTTGACTTAGCCTCACTCATCATTAAGACTTTTGACCTTGTCTTACCTATCTTTAGGAACTTTTGGCTTTACCTCACCTATTCCAAGGGACTTTTGGCATAACTTCACGCATAAAGAGCAATTTCACAATTTCAAAGCAATTCAAAAACATAATAGTATCATAGCAACAAACCAATAGCAAATGGAATTTCTCATGATTTAATCACACATTTAATCAAGGTCTTGGCTCCTATTTCTCAGTCATTCTAAGTCACATGACACCATTGAAAGTCATTAGAGCCATCACAATTTCAATCCAAGGAGCTAAATATCAAGTTGCTTCTTTATGCCTAAAAAGAAATCTAAAATCTATCTTTCAAAATGCAGTTTCTAAATTCAAACTAATGGTTCCTTTGGTGTTCATTATTCATATCTAGGCCATTTCTATCCTTGGAATTAAAGAAAAATCTCCCTAAGTATCACTTCCTCCCTTAGGCCGAGATGCATATTAAGTGAAGCACCCATGGAGTTTTCTTCCATTTCCTAGGAATTTTGCCATCCATGAAGCTTCCTAGATATCTTGTGAACTCATTTATAGTCTTAGACATCCTAAATTACCATTAGAAAGCTTTTTATTTGTCAAGGTGCAACAAAAGCCCTAATTATCATAACTTGTTATTTAATGGTTCTTTTTAATTCTAATTGCTTCATTGGATTCCTTCGGCTTCAAAACCCCCACTTCTATCAAGTTTAGGTGAGATAAAGTCCTTAAAACCTCCCCCTTATTCTAGCCGAAATAGTAGAAAAGGAGAAAAGCTAAGAAGAAGCAACATAATTATGAAAGCTTTTCCAAAAGCTCTTTTTTATGCTTCAAAGCTTTCTTTTGATCTCTCCTTCTCCTCTATTGAACTAGTCCCAAAACATACCCAAACAAACCATTAAAACCATGGGAGAAGAGAAGAGAAAGAGGTGAAGAGGTTTAGTAAAGGAAGAAGCATGAAAAAGTGACTGCATCTTACCCTTTTCAAGCTTCTTCTTCCTCCTTTAGCTCTCCTGTGATGACCCTAACTTCTAATCATTATAATTAAGATAAAATACGTGATTAATAATCATAAATTGGGGTTACAAGACATTATGACTAATTACATTAAAAAAATATAAAGAAATTTGAACCTTAATGTTTTTAGAGTCATCGACCATATAATTACAAGCACTCTGTACATCAGGGAAAGAAATGTTCATTTATAAGCCTTTGATTATATTACCCTATAATTCCAACTCACAAGAATCTTCTACCAATGTTTCTAATTTATCTCTTGGGGTTACCATATGAAAAACCAAGATTTTTAGGTTAGAATAAAGGTTTGGGATCATTAGCCACGGCTAAATATCCTTGCGCTGTGGCCAATTACCCTCGAGTTAGACCTTCATTGCGGCTAACCTACATGGCGCTATGGCGGGGAAGCCTCTAGAACCTACCTCGCTTGCCTCTCACTATTGGCCACAACCAATTTTCCCTTTCGCCGTGGCTAATTCCTCTCTGAAACGCCTAACAAATCCTCACAAAAGTTTTCCGCAACTAATTCCGATTTAGCTACGGTGAATTACCCTCTGGACGACTCCTAGTTTCGCCTCTCATATTTTGCCGCTGCGAATTGCTCTCTGGTACTCTCCTTGGGCAACTTCACCTCTAATGCCTGCGGTGAAATGCCTTTTGATCCTACAACTCCTAAAATCTTATCTCATACTTTCCACTTTCTATCTAGGGGCTCTCTAGGGCCACTCTCCCACTTGTTATGAGATTCTAATAGCATCCATCTAGTTGATTTGCCTCAGCCATTATATCATTACCCATCCCACATTTAAAGGTGGATTCTCCTACTCATTCATTGGTTTTATATCTGCAAATTTATAAATTTCTCACAATGGTCATTCAATCATGTTTTCATTAGATAATTCATGCATTGCTAGCTCAAACCCACAATCAATATATCATATGATTTCATTACTTAAATAGTCAATTAAAACACAGGTTTACAAGCCATAATAAGTTTCATAAACTCATACATCCATCAACAACTAATATGAAGCCTATTTCTCATTGGTTACATTCTATGTTATCAAAATACAAACTCCTACACTTGGTAATATAGACACATGATGATGCTATACAAAAGTTAACAAAATTAGCATCTACTCTATTCTACTCAGACCAAGTGTAGCTCTCTACAATAAGCTCAGCTCATGAATGTTCATCCACTTGCTTGCCCTTATCTTTACCTAAAGAACTTTCACCTAAAATATTTAGCCCATGAAATGGGGTGAGATACAAATCTCAATAACCAAGGTAAATTCCATTCATATATTCCAGTTTAATCAACATATATGCATGATTTCATATAAGTATCAGAAAACATATCGGTCATACTAGTAAATGAAACAATTAAGCTATCATGATTACTATCCCATACTAGCAATTATATTTCTACATGTTAAAGGCCAATAACACCAGGAGAGGCCCGTCCATGGCACCTACTCCCCATTGAGCAGAACCAGGGCTCAGTGCATCTGAGGTCTGATCATAACTCGGTGCTCGATCGAAGCACATGCACGGGTGGTAGTAGCACCATAGCTCCACCATGGACTCACAAGGTCTAATCACATATAACAGGTAGCTAACCAATTCATTTAGTATCAAAATCATAATTATGTAGCAAATACAAAATTAAAATAGATATATGGATGGAATTAGCGTAAACCTCGGTTACCTCACTTGCAGACAAGTTGGGAAGCTACAGCAATACCAAAATCCTCCTAAAATCACAATATTAGAAAATGTTCATTTTTATCAGTCCATTACTATCTCATTCATCATTTGTGGTAATAACCCAATGCTCAAAGAATTAAGTTACCAATAGTTACCTAAGAGATACACACCCAATCACCAAGAGCCTCTAATTTTAGATTTTGCCTTCCCTAGACCAGAAACATCAATATATCAATCTAAATCATAGGAAAATTCGCACAAAATTAAGGCCTATACTATAAGTCTACTATGGAGGTCTTAAACAAGTAGGAAATGCATCAAAATAGAGAGTTTATACTTACCTAATAACACCCTCAGCCCTAACCTACGAAATTTCACCAAGAAAATCCAAAACAACCATATTTCAGATTTTGGGTATGGTGAAAATACTCCAAATGAAACTAATTGGGCCAAAATGAAGAGAAAAAGAAGAGGATTAAGTTATACAACTATTACCTTGGCTGAATCTTGCTCTAAAAGTGGGAAATGATGGATTTCTTGCCCCAAACCCTAGCCTCCCTTCAAACCTCCGAATTTCACTTTTGTGTTCTTGTGTTCTGCAGAATGGGGGTGGCTATGTTAGTTTTTAGGGTTTTAAGTTGGGTCTAATATGGGTCATGGGCTAACCCAAAGGTCCAATACCAAGCGGGCTTCAGACTTAAGCATTGTTGGGCTGCAGAATTTTAATTGGGCCAGACCAAGTTTTAAGAGCTCAAAGGATTTGGGTTTGCACAAAGGTTGTTGGGCCAATTATAAAAGCCTATAAAAGGTGGATCTTAAGCCTCTATCACATTGAATTAGATTGGGTATGCACTTAACTCATTGGGCCTCCATTAGCCTCTTATCATGATCTCCTACATTAATTTGGGCCTAGATGAAGTTTTTATCCCAATTAAATTTCAAACTCATATTAATAATTTATCTCTCCAAAATTTCTATTCACTTAACTTATCCGATTATTTTATATTAATTATTCTTAATTAATCCAAATCCATAATTAACACCTTAATTAATTTTGAAGTGTTACATCTCCCTTTTGGTGCTCCTCTTTAGACTCTCTTAGAATCTGTTTAGACCAGAAGCAAGTGGGTGGTGAGGCTTAGAGAAGAAGGGGACGTGATTTAATAAGTTTAAGGGTCCATTTACAACATTTTCCACAATTACAATTTAGTCCCTCATCTTAATTCTTTCCATTTGGGCTCATTTCATCTCCTTTTTGAGAATAATCTTTTCCATGATAAAATTTAGGTCCTCTAATTCATAAAATGGCTTTAGTTTCACTCAAATTGGATTTAAAACTTCTGAATGATTCAATCAATGTTTTAGTCAACTAATAACTAAAAATGCAAATCAGAGGGGTCTTGACCATTCCAGGGGTTTCAATGATTTTTGGGACCTTTTAAGAACCCTGAGAAACTCAATTTTCTTATTTAAGGATCCCTCCTTTGATTTTTCTAAAATTTACCTAAAATTACGAAAATACCATAGGCCTTTATCGTTTTCTGTTTGGCCATTTTTGTTTCAATTTTAGGCTAACCTTAGGCTCTAATTTATATTTTAAGATATTCTAATTTACATGCTAGTCTCATTTAGACTCTAATTAACTTGCTTTAGAGTGTTCCTCTTTTTGTTCATCGGGTTCAATTCAATTTTGAAGTTATCAGTTATGATAACCTCCTCTCTTCCTTTTCCACCAACTTCATTTTGCTCCAAAATAGAACTTGGACAAGCTTGAGGAGGTGCACAAGAGGGAGAGTAAGGGAGGAAGAAACCTAGTAGAAGAGTGTAAGAAATCCATGGTTTTTTATGCTTTCTTCTTCTTCTAACTTTTTCTCCTCTGATAATTTATTTGGAGGTATTCCATGGTTGGTTCAGTAAGAGGAGGAGAGAATTTGAAGGAGAGATTAGAAATTTTAGAAAGCTCCTTGGAAAAGCTTACAAATAAGGTAAGAAACTAAGGATTGTCTGCTTTATCTTGTCTTCTTCTTCCATGGATATCATAGTTAGACCTAGGCCCATGAAGGAAAGAGTGAATTTTGATCATATCAAGGTAGGAACAAGGGTTTTAGAGCACGAGGATTAAGAATATACAACTGGAACTAAAAGAGAAGCTTTAGAAATTAAGTTATGTCACCCAAGGTTATTATTGCACCTAGTAATTTTTGAAACTTTCTAATGATAATCTAGCTTATGTAAGAGTATGTATGAGTTCTTAAGAGGTCTAGGAAGATTCATGGAGGCGAAATTCCCTAAAGAAAATAAGAAAACTCCATAGGCTCCTATAAGTATGCATGTCTCAGCCAAGGAAGGGAATGGGTACTTAGGGAGAGTTTTGATTCTAAGGATAGAAATGGTCTAGATATGATTAATAAACACCAAAGGAACCATTAGTTTGAATTTAGAAACCATGGTTTATGTGATGGAAGTTTAGGTTCCTTTTTAAGACATAAAGAAGCAACTTGTGTTAGACTCCTTGAATTACATTAGAGATAATTCTAATGAGTTTAAATGGAGTCACATTACCTATATTGAATGAGAAATTGGAGCCAAGATCATGGATTTTAAGGGTTGCTTCATTATGCTTTTATATAGAACAATAACCATGCTATGAGTTAAGACAAGCTTGCAAAGAATTTATGTAAGGCTAGAATTGGTTCCAATGATATATTTGTGTCTCATTTGATGTGTCTAGGCCAAGCAATTCAAGATTCTCCTAATTGTATGTGTGAGGCCAAAAAAGGGAAGGAAAATTCCAAGAAGAAAGCTTGTGATTTTTGACTCAAGGTAGCTCTCCATCCTTTCTTGTATTCATGTCTTGGATGTTTGATTGACATTGGATGCTTATGTATATGTTTGAATCATGAGATATGTTTATAACAATTAAATAAATGCTATGGTACTATTATGCTTCTTGAAACATATTTTGAATGCAAGATGATTCTTAATGGGTGAGGTTGTGCCAAAAGTATCTTAAAATGGGTGAGGAGAAGCCAAAAGTTCTTAAAAATAAGTGAGACAAATCCAAAAGCCTCAAAACAGAGTGAAGCTAAGTTTAAAGTCCCTAAAAGTGGGTGAGGTAAATTCAAAAATCCCAAAGAAATTAGGTGAGGGTAAACCAAAAGTTCCTAAAGCCTATGTTTGATTTGAATGAGTTTGTGTGACTTGAAAAATGATTATGTATGTTTGCTAGAAGCTTTCATTGCATGAAAATTTAGTTGGGTAAGCTCACATGGTCCATTAAGCCAAGAATGAATTAATTTAGCTTTCAATAACATAAATATTCGCTGCCAAAAGTGCTAAATCCATGAAAATGAACACTTTTAGCTATTTGTTATGCAGAATAAATGTTAGGTACATACAGTGTTACACCTACTACCCTTAAACTCTTCCTTATTCACCCTAACTCACTTATAACTCTTCCTACTTGAGTTCTAGATCCTTTGGTGGATTATTAGCATGGTTTTAATAACTTGCTAGCTTATACACTCCTTTAATTACTAAGTTTTACTATTTGAGAGCTTTTAGATTGATCAAACCAAACTACCTTGCCACATATAAGCAATTCACTAAATGTGATAGCAAAAGGGTACCTAGAGCCACTGATGACCATATCAAGGTGTGTAATCCCTACCATCTAACCTTAGACCACCTTGGACAAGTTTCCTTTATCTAAATAGACTTGCTTTTGATCTCAAACTGCTATACTATCTGACTTATTTCACATCCAAAGCATAGCTATCAGTAAAGACCTTTATGAAATAGAAATTTAGACCATGTTTTCTTATGACAGCAACATCCTCAATCATAAAATAGCATTTAAGTTTGATACACACATGTCAGTTCATAATTGATTAATAATAACATTACATCAAAATTCATGTAAATTAAAACCTAGTCTTAGAGAATGCATCCTAGGTTACAAAATGTCAAAATACCTACATATGGCAAAAATGGATGCATCATGATGTTATATAATAAAAGTTAAACAAAATTAGTATCTATACAATTCAAAAGCCTTTTAAGTGTAGGAGCCCCATGTTGGGCCTAAACCTAGGGGCATTTATCTACTTGTTTCCCTTTTTCCTTACTCAAGAACCTTCACTTGAAATTGTTAGCCCATGAAATGGGGTGAGATGTGAATCTTAGTAACTAAAAGAGAAATTCCATACATATGAGTGTAATACCCCGGCTCCTCTCTAAACAGCTTGAAACTAATTAGTTATAAAAGAAAGTCCCCTAAATGGGAAGAATTGAGGCCAAACAAAATTAGAGTAATGATTTAGACATCAAAGAATGAGAATACAAGGCTAAAGGTACCCTGAAAATAGAGTCAGAATAGTTAAACAAAATTTAACGAACATGCAGTAGCATTTTCGTAAATTTAGGAATCTTTTAGAAAACTCAATGGAGAGATTTTTAAATAGAAAAATTGAGCTTCTCTGGGTATAGAGGCTCTAAAAATCGTAGGAACCCCTAGAATGGTTAAAACTTCTCTAGTTTACATTTTAGAGTATCAATTGACTGAAACTTTGATCGATTCATTTTGGAAGGTTTTAAATCCAATTTGGGTAAAACCAAAGACATTTTATGAATTAGAGGACCTAAATTTTAGGATGGAAAAGATGGTTTTCAAAAAAGAGTTGAAATGAGCCCAAATAGAAAGAACTAAGATGAGGGACTAAATTGTAATTTTAGAAAATAT
Organism: Erythrophleum ivorense; assembly: GCA_026724425.1. NCBI lineage: Eukaryota > Viridiplantae > Streptophyta > Magnoliopsida > Fabales > Fabaceae > Erythrophleum > Erythrophleum ivorense. The sequence continues at coordinate 16,935,859 of JAIUCV010000012.1, read as the reverse complement.
TGTAAATGGACCCTTAGGCTTATTGAATCACATCCCCATCTTTTCCAACCCTCACCACCAACTTGCTTCTAGTCCAAATGGATTTTAAGAGAGTCTTAAGAGGTGTACCAAAAGGGATGGCTAAGGGAGGAAGAAAAAGCTTGAAAAGAATAAAATTTGGACACTATTTCATGCTCTTTCTTTTACTAAACCTCTTCTCCTCTTTCTCCTCTTTTCTCCCATGGTTTCAATGGTTTGTTTGGGTATGTTTTGGGACTAGTCCAATAAAGGAGAAGGAAAGATTGAAAGGAAGCTTTAAAGCACAAGAAAGAGCACTTGAAAAGCTTCCAAATAAGGTAAACACATATGGTCTCTCTTGCTGCTTCTTTTCTTATGTAATTTAGCCATTTTAAGGGTGGTATATTAGAGACTTTATCTCAGCCTAAACTTAATAGAAATGAGAGTTTTGAGGTTTAAGGAATCCAAAGAAGCAATTAGAATTCAAAAAGAACAATTAGAGAACAACTTATGAAAACTAGGGATTTTGTTGTACCTTGATAATTATGAAACTTTCCAATGATAGTTTGGGTTGTTTGAGAGTATGTATGAACTCCCAAGACATCAAGGAAGCTTCACAAGTGGCAAAATTCCTAAGAAATGCAAGAAAACTCCCTGGGTCCTTCACTTTGCCTATGTCTTAGCCAAGCATAAGAAGTAGTACCTAGGGAGATTTTTCTTCACTTCTAAGGATAGAAATGACCTAGATATGATCAATAAATATCAAAGGAAGCATTGGTATGAATTTAGAAGTCATGGTTTGTAAGATGAAGTGTTAGGTACCTTTTAAAAACATAAAAAAGCAAGTTAAGTCTAGACTCCTTGAATTGAATTGCTGATGACTCTAATGAGTTCTAATGGAGTCATATGTCTTAGATTGAATGAGAAATGGGAGCCAAGAACAAAGATTATGAAGGTTACCTCATTATGCCTTATATGGATCCATAATTTAACCATAAGTTAGCATATGAGTGTACAGAGCTTAAAGGATGTTAGAGTTGGTTTCAATGATGTTTTTGTGCCTCGAATGCATTTAGGCCAAGCTAATCAAGCTCTCCATCATTAGATGTGTGAGGCCGAGAAGGGAAAGGTGTAACCAAGGGAAAAAGTGTTGTGTTCTTACTTTAAGGTAGTTATCTAACCTTTCTCACATGCATTGTATGGATCTTTGCTTGTCAATGAGTGCTTGTATGTATGTTTGAACTATTAGATATGTTTCTAGCCATTGGTTACATATGATGGTACCATTATGCTTCTTGAAAGATGTTTATGAATGAAATGTGGCTTGAATAGGCATGGTTATGCTAAAAGTCCCTAGAAATGGATGAGACAAAGCCAAAAGTCCCTTAAAAGTGGGGAGGCAAATCCAAAAGTCTCAAAAAAGTTGGGTGAGGCTAAACCAATGCCCTTGAGAGCCTATTTTTGATATGTATGCATTCATATGACAAGGAAAATGATTTATGTGTGTTCATTAGTAGCTTAAATGCCATGCATGAATTCTTTGACATATGAATGCATCCTTTATGTATGTTTAAAAGGGTAAAGAACTATTGGGATTCTTTTAATCTCACTCTTCGCCCACCTATGTTTAACCATGTCTAGGTGAAGGTCAAGGAAGCAAAAATGGGAGCCAAGGAGCATGATTACCAATACTTTGACAATATAATAGCTTTTAATGTAACTTGATGTCAAATTTTGTAATTATATGATGTATATGAGATGTAAATGTATGTAATGATCATGTATGAATGGGATTTGAAGTTAAATGTATGCTTATGTAAGAATTTGACATCCTAGGCCTATGATGTACATGTGTATGTTAGCAGCTAAGATGGTGGTTTTGAGATGCATGATAATTTGAACCATTTGGGATGCACTTATAGGCTATATTCATGCTTTTGGATATGCTCAAATGATTGTAAATTGAGTAGAAGATCATTTGGTGCCTTTTTATCCTTTTATAGATTTCAAATTAACAACTTTCTTGAGTTAAACCAAAGTTTGACCAAATAGATGAGCATGAAACTTGGCAAGCAAATAGGTCTCATCTAGAGCTTTTCCTAGAGCTAAAGAGCACACAATTTGAAGCTCCAGAAAAGTTATTATGATTTTTCAAAATTGGCCAAATAATGCAAAACTTATCAAGGGTACTGTTCATATGGTTAGTTTGCTTTCTTATGTCATTCATGGCCAAAAGAAGTCTAATACTTATGAAATTTTATAGACATAAATTAGATATCATAAGCTTTACATAAGCATCAAGAGAATCTCATTTGGAGCTCTGTAGAAGGAGAAATAAATTTTTGAATTTCCAAGTCCTATTACTATCTGAGAGCAGACTTGATGTACTATTTTATTATTTTTCATGGGTTAAATCCTATTGTCTTGGTTTGGAACTATTTTTATTCATTATTTGGCATTTAGAGAATTCCAAAAAGCTATCATTTGCATGATTTTGATTTTTCTAGAATTAGTTATGAATTTCCAAAATTCATATTAGAAATATAAAATACCACCCAAGAGAAAATTCTAGTTTTCTTGAAATATGGTTCCAAATCCGAGGTTCTTGAGATGAATTGTGATGTTTTTGATATGAATAGATATTTTATGGATGGAAGATGAAATTTGTATGTCCACATGGTCCCTAAATCCAAGAATGATGTATATGGCTTTTCAATTACGTAATTAACGATTGATAAAAGTGCCACTTTCATGTAAATGTGTATTATATGCCAAGATTGTATTAAGATAAGCCTATGTGATATGATTTGAAGGCTAGGGAGCTAAGGTATTATATTTTTGATATTAGAGCAATGGTTCAGGAACTTTAGTAATTGTTATTGCTTGAGGAAGTGAATTGTCTAGCTAGGTATGACTTAGATGGGACTTTTAGGAGCTAAAGTGTGGCATATATTCTTGTGTTATCTTAAGTTATGCTAGAATAGTGTTAAATGAGGTAGTGAACACTAGGATGGGTAGGCCTCTATAGTTTTCAAAGTGGAGTTAAGTGGTCCTATAGCTGGAGCTCTATAGGCTATTATAGCTCACCGAGATCAGTAGCAAGCCATGTTGTGTTAGCAGCAGAAGTTATTATACAACTACAAGAGAGGCTTGCTTAGAGAAGGAAAATGAAAGGACAAATCCTCTTTGATCATTACACTCAAACCATTTCGAGATGTTTTGCCTGATGTAAAGACAGGAAATGATGCAGCACAATAGGGAGTAAAAAACTGCAGCTACTAAGGAAGTAAGCTTAGAGGGGAAAACAAGAGAGAGTTACCCCCTAGTCATGACACCTAGATGTTCAGATGAATTAGACAAGTCAAAAAGTTATTCCCTAAAGCCAAAACCTATAGGTAACATTCCATAGAGCCTTGACAGTCTAAATATACCATTTGGCTATGAATAAATAAAGCAAGATGTAGAACCCTTTAGCCTCGATGTTTGGTTGAATACAGAGACAGCTAAGGCTCAGATTGTAAAGCTATAAAGGATGTACTAGGTGATAATGGAGTGTATTATAGAATGGAAGACCTCGTTGGTCATATTCAGGCTAACATAAGAAATGAACTGCTATGGGGTAAATCAGAGCACAAAGAGTTAAGGCTTGTAGTTTAAACAAGATAAACGATATATAAATGGCCCACTTAGTAGACATAGAGAATAATTAAGTGATAAAGGAGTAGCGGGCCTAGTGTATGAGTCTAAGAAAGAGACTAGCATAGTTTATGACTGAGTTTGAGGATATTTAAGATTGAGTAGCACTTAGAGCTAGATTGTTAGACATAGGAGTAGTAAGGTTGTAGAGAACCACTCGCAAGGCATTGACTCTAACCTAGAATTCTACCTTGTGTGATAGTGAATGACGGGCTAACACTGTGAGCTCAAGATATGTAAATCATGTTATGAGTATATATGCAAAGGAAGGATATAACCATATAAAAGAATAAATGTCATACCCTTACATATTATATTCTATTACTCACTATTAAAAGATCTTGTACTTATTGTCAGGAAAACCTTGTTGACCAGGTTTCAAATTTCACATTACAAAATACAAGATCTTGTCAATAAGATCTTGAACCTTGTTGACAGGATGTTCTCATGCCCTTTAAATTGATATGATTTAATGCTAATGATATAAAGGAATGTAGTGAGTATACAAGGAGGGTGTACCTTAAGGGTGATACCCTAAAATGAAGGTGACTAGTTTGCTGTTAGAAATTCAGAAAAGAGAAAATAGTTTAAAAAGATAACTATATGAGTTTCTTCCAAGTATGATAAGAAGAAAATAAGATGTAATGGGATTAAGGACCACCCAATTAGTCATTAGCAACTCTCCAAGAGGTAAAGCCCCAATTTAGTAATTACAGTGATAGAGGAATGACAAGTTCGAGTTAAGAAACTAGTACATAGCGAAAGATACCCTCGCTTTAGTAGTGACTAAAGGAGAGTTAAGGGAGTGAGCATAATAAAAGGTAGATAGATCAAAATTCAATACTTGTAATACCTCAACCTCCTAGCCCTTACATAATGGTCACATAGGCTATCCCAACATATATTTGTTATATTGGTACACATTTGCAAGGGTGTGGCACTTTTATGCATGGATAATTACATAATGGAAAGCTCAATTATTTTGTTTTATGCTTTAGGGACCATGTGAGCTCATCCATATCATTTTCCATCCATAACATATCCATTCAAATCATAAACATCATAATTCATCACAAGAAGCTTGGATTTGGAACCAAATTTGAAGGAGAACTAGAATTGCTCTTGGGTTTGCTATCATAGATTTCCTAACTAATTCTAAAAGAAATCAAAATCATGCATATGATAGCTTTATGGAAAGCTCTAGATGTTTAATAATGACTAAAAATAGTTTCAGACTAAGGTAGTAGCATTTAACCTATAAAATTAATAGAACAATACTTCAAGTATAGTCTCGGACAACTCCAAGACCTGAAACTTTAAAAACTTGGTACTCCTTCTACAAAGCTCCAAATGAGGTGCTCTCAGTGGGTATGGATTATGTCTAGTTTATGCTTGTAAAATTTCATGAGTATTAGACTTCATTTGACCCACAAGTAACACAAAGAAGCAAACTGACCATATCAACAGTACCCATACCATTTCTGCATAATTTAGTCAATTTTGAAAAATCATAATAAATTATTTAGAGCTTAAAATAGAGTTCTTTTTAATTTTATGAAAAGCTCTAAATGAGACCTACTTGCTGGCCAAATTTCATACAAAAACTCATCTATTGGTCAGGCTTTGGTTCAGTTCAAGAATTAGTTAATTTTGAAATCCAATGGTATCATAAAGGCACCAAATGACTTTTTTAACATTCCATAACCACTTAGGAACATCCAAAAGCATAATTACAACATATAGGAACATACCAAATGGTTTAAATTATCATGGAGATCATTCTCATCCTGCCACTTACATTTATACACATGCATATAAAGGCTCATGGGTGGCAAAAACTCATATATTCATTCATTTGGTTCCACAATGGATACATATATCATATTTACATACATTTGAACATGTTCAAAGGTCTACATCATATATACATCATATGGTTACAATTCTTGACATAAAAATGATATTAAAAAGCTTATTTCTCTATCCATTTGTCAAAGTCTTGCTTCTCAAGGTTGTTGGCCTCCACTTCTTAGTCCACTTGGCTCATCTAGATATGGTTAGATATATGTGAGGGAAGAGTGATATTCAAAAATCCTAATAACTTTTAACCTTTTCAAACATATATAATGGATGCATATATATGTCAAAGAATGCATGTATGGTATTTAGGCTACTTATGAACATACAAAAATCATTTTCCTTATTACATAAACTCATACATAGTAAACATAGGCTCTCAAGGGTATTGGTCTAGCTTTACATAACTTCCTTGGGACTTTTGGATTTACATCACCTACTTTCAAGAAACTTTTAACTTAGCCTTACTCTTCTTGAGACTTTTAGCTTTCTCTCACCTATTTCTAGGGACCTTTGCCTCATCCTCACCTGTGCTAAAGGACTTTTGGTGTAACCAAACCCATTCAAGATACTTTGCATTCATAAACACATTTCAAGAAGCATAATGGTACCATAACATGAAAGCAATGGCTAGAAACATTTCTTACAGTTTAAACATATACACAAGTACTCAAAGACAAATAAACATCTAAGCAATGCATGTGAGAAAGGTTAGAGAGCTATCTTAAAGCAAGATTCACACACTTTTTCTTTAATTCTTCTTCCCCTTTTCAGCCAAGCACATGCAACTAGGTGGCACTTGATTCTCTTGGCCTAGACACATCAAATGAGACATATTTCAATTATTGGAACAAACTTTAGCTTCTCATAAATTCTATGTAAGACTACTTTGTTTTAAGATACAATTATGGTTCCATACAAGACACAATGAAGCAACAATTGGAATTCATGATCTTGGCTCCAATTTCTCCTTCTATCTAAGTCTCTTGACTCCATTTAGACTCCTTATAGTCATCACAAATTCATTTCAAAGAGCCTCGGTACAAGTTTCCTCTTTATGTCTTAAAATGGAGCCTACACCTCCATCTTACAAACCATGCTCTCTAAATTCATTCCAATACTTCCTTTGTTGTTCATCTATTATATTTAGTCCCTTTCTAGCCTTAGAAAAAAATTAAAACTCTCCCTAGGTGCATGGAATGGTCTTGTCTGAGACATTAGAGAGCAATTAGACCCATGGACTTTTGTAACTTTTCTTTAGGGAGTTGGCACATGTGGGGCTTCCTAGGTATCTTAAGAACTCATTACCACTCTTAGACAACTTAAATTACCACTAGAAAGTCTTATACATATTAAAGTGTAACAAAAACCCTAGATTTTGTAACTTGATTTTTAGTGTTTCTTTTTCAGTTCCAATTGCATATCCTTAATTCCCACACTCTAAAACCCTTGTTCCTTATTTGGTTTTGGTCAAAACTTACTTTCCCCTAAGTGTTCTATACTTGGCCGAAACACACCCTTTGAAGAACAACAAAGGAGAAGCAACAAACACCATGATTTATACCTTGGTTTCAAAGCTTTTCAAGAGTTCTTCCACTTGCTTCAAGCTTCTCTTTTAATTTCTAATCTCCTCCTACTGAACCATTCCCAAAATAGTCCCAAATCAAACATTAAAACCATAAGAAAAGAGAGGAGAAGGAGGAGAATAACTTTACTATATATAAGGGGCCAAGTCACTAAAACACTTTTTAAAATTCCTAATTTGTCCTTTTTTCTTTTTTCCTTCCATTTCGGTTTATTTTAACTCTTTTTTTAAAATTGTCTTTTCCATCATAAAATTTAGATCCTCTAACTTATAAAATGCTTTTGGTTTCACTCAAATTGGATTTAAAACATTTCCGAACGAATCAGTCAAAGTTTAGGTCAACTGACATTCTAAAATGTAACTGGAGGGATTTGACCTATTCTAGGGGTTCCTATAGTTTTCAGAGCCTCTAAGAATCCAAAAAAAAAATCAAAATTTTCATTTAAAGTCCCTCCTTTGAGTTTTCTAAAAAGTGCCTAAAATTATGAAAATGCCACTACCTTTTGTTTGATTTTATTAAGTTACTTTAACTCCAGTTTCTGGGCATCTTAAGCCTTGGATCCTCATTTTTCATTATTTATAATTTTATCCTGATTTTATTTGGTTTTAAATCTTTCTATTTAGAGGACTTCCTTTTATAATTGGTTTGTTTCTAATGTTTTAAAGAAAACTAGACATTATAGTGCTTAGTTAGATGAGCCTCCCTAATATGAGACTTGTGTGATGTAAAAAGCACAAGAGTGGTAAGGGCACTAAGTGGAGCATATAGTTTCCAGTAGAGTAGATTCAACACATTAAGGATGTGTGACTTGAATCGAGTTAGTAAAACCTTAAAATTAGTAAACGATGCTTTTAAAAGTAGAAAGCCTGAGTAAAAAGAGAACCTAGCCTTGATCAAAATATAGAGAGTAGCGAGGCAATTAGCTAGTACCTCAATGCTCCTAGGGAAGCGAGAGAAAGTGGAAAACCACTTAAAAAGGTGAGTTTCAGGGCCATGCATTGTAGCAACATAAGCTTAAAAGTTTTAAGATAAACAAGTCCTAGGGTTCACATAAAATAAGTCTTTCCAGGAGAAACAGTCTAGTTAAGAATAAAGGAAGAGAATAAGAGGAATTAGACCTCCTCAACCCTTATAGAGAGTAAGTAAGTAGAGGTGAACCCAAGAAAGCATGAAAATGCTTTTGAGTATAGACAAGTAGAAAAATAACAAAGAAATGAATGAGTAATAGATAACCTTATCCATATGGGTAAAAGGATAATAAAGCTAAAGAGAAAACATGGGACAATGTTAGAGCTGATGATATGATAAATTAAGAACATATAGGAAGGTAATATGAATGAATGCATTAGAAAGCATTGTTGTCCTTGGTATAGTTGTCCATAAAGTATGATGTAATGCCTTAAGTAGAGATAATTGGGCAATAGAAATGACCTCAAGATAGAATAGTGAATTATGTAAGAGATTAAAGGAAGAGTTTCCTTTCTTCCCTGAGTGCCATATGATATAAAGAAAGATATAGAGAAGTAACAAAAGGGTACTTTAGATTGTTAGAAAACTTGTAATATACTGGCGATAGTGGCTTGAGCTTGATTATGATATGCCTGTATATTAATGATTGATGTTATAGTTTTCTTGTAAGGATGGTTACATGATATTGAGTCTAGCCAACTCAGTAGTAATATAACTTGAGTGCATAGCAAAAAATGGCATTAACCATAAAGAGCGTTTTGATGATCAAAGAGTATCCTAGTTAGTTAAGTTAAAGGATAAGCTAAAGAAAAGAAAGGTAAGGGGTTCTAGTAATGCTAGAACTATAAGGAAAAGTATGAAGAAAGGGATTCCTAGTACAGAATAATGTAAAAAGAATATATTAGCAGTATTAGAATGTTCAAAGCTAGACAGCACGAGTGCAGCATGCATAATATGAGTCCTTTATGATATAACTAAATGAAATGAAAAGGGACCAATATATGATATCTATCCTGTGAGAGATGTTAGGCACACTTAATATGTGAGATGCTCTAATGCTGAAGGCAGTTGAGTGTAGAATATAGGCATAGTCAGAAGTTGTAGGATAAGATAGAAAAGACAGAATAAATACAGATAAAAGTAAAGTAAGCCAGCAAGAGTAAAGAAAGAAAACATGATGAGAAGGTTAGAAGTGGGAACTTGATGACCCCATAGGGAGTAGTAAGTGAAAGCTAAAATACTTCTAAGTATTATTACTATGGGATCAACAAAGAAGCAAATGATACAGAACCCACTTTACATGAAGAGCATAGCCGACATATGAGTTTAGCTTTAAAGATTACGAGCAATGGTTACCGGACCTAGTGAGTATGAGTTCTATTTACAGACACAGTGATCTTATGCTCTGAAATCTCCTAGAGATGGATCATAGTAGATCCTAGCATAATGTAGTGGGTTGTAGTAAACCCTAACTGGGCTTTGAGAAGTCACAGTAGATCCCACAGAGTTATAGAGAGTCCACAACTACAGTATAGTAGTTCTCTTGGGAGATGATGACTTAAGAAAGTTTTACATATTAGTTTAGTCTCAAAGATCAATACAATTTTAGACAGTTTTCATCTTAGAAACTAAAGACTTCCTAGGTCAGGTAGATTATTTTCATAGAGATATTAAGGCTATACTCAAATAGTTAGATCATTGACTAATCTCCTTAGATAGATGAGCATAGTATATGGGATGAGAAAAGCAAGAAAGTAGCTTTTCAGAGTTATAATTAGATGCACCACTACCCAGCAGATATTAAACCTGACCAAGGGATAGAGAGATTCCTATATGACAGAGCTATGTATTTAGAAAGGGGTCAAGTGTAATTCATTATAATAGGATAAGTGGTAAACTATGTTTCTAGTAGTTGAGATTATGAGTAATTAGTATCCTACATGAATATAGTATTAGTCATGGTAGTTACTCTTTAATGCTAGTATAGAAAAGTAAGAGTTATAATAATCAGTTATCAATTTGAGAAGCTAAATAAGGCCCACTCTCAAGTAAATAAAGAGAGTAAAGAAAGGATCAGGCCTAAAATGGCGAAGGGTCAGAGTAAGCAAAAAGACTGGGGAAATTAAGAATAGAAACTCCTTAAAAGAGCTATGATCCTAGTAAGTGGTTAAAATATGAGACCTATAATAAAAAGAAATATAAATCTTATTTATAGGATGAGCTAGTAAGAAAGAAAGTATGAGTAAATAGTGGACTGAATACTTAAATAAGTTAAGTAAGCAAATAGAAATCTCTGATGGCTAGTAATGAATAGAGAAAGATAAAAAAGCTTTGTAGAAGCCATTAGAAAATGATATGGGAGATCTAATACTAATAAGATATCTTCAATTGCATATGCAAGTAAGTCCACTAAGTAAGAAAGTTTAACCCCTATGAAATGGGGTTAAGACCAATCAAATACAAAATAGTAAGCTCTCCCAAGAAATAGGCCAAAGGTATTAGAGTATGTGTTAGTGTCAGAAGTTAGTTTCCCTTATGACGAGAATAGGTCATATGCTTTGTAGAAATAAACCAGAGAAAGAGAATTATATACAACAAAGCAAGAAACATTAATTCTCTGGTAGAAAGAAGTTTAAAGGAGTGTAGCTTCTGAGAAAAGTAAATAGAGCTAGGAAAAAGGGAAAGAAAATAATAGTTAGCAAGAGTATAAAAAAAGTATGAGAAAAATAGGGTGATATTCATACCCATAAATTTTGAGGACAAAATTTATTTAAGGGAGAAGAAGTGTAATACTTAGTTCCTCCGTAAATAGCTTGAAACTAATAAGTTATGAAAGAAAGTCCTCTAAATGGAAATAATTGAATTAAACAAAATTAGAAGAATGATCTAGACATCAAAGAATGAGAATACAAGGTCAAAGGTGCCCTAAAAACAGAGTTAGAATAGTTAAACAAAATTTAACAAATATTTAGTGGAATTTTCATAAATTTGGGCCTTTTTTAGAAAAATCAATGAAAAGATCTTTAAATGAAAAATTTAAATTTATTAGGGTACAGAGGCCCTACAAACCATAGGAACCCCTAGAATGGTTAAAACCATTATGGTTTACATTTTAGAGTATCGATTGACTGAAACTTTAATTGATTGATTTGAAAAGGTTTTTAATTCAAGTTAGGTGAAACCAAAGGTATTTTATGAATTAAAAGATAAATTTTATGATGAAAAAGACGGTTTTAAAAAAGGAGTTAAAATGAGCCCAAATGGAAAGAACTAAGATGAGGGACTAAATTGTAATTTTAGAAAATATTGTAAATGGACCCTTAGGCTTATTAAATCACGTCCCCATCTTCTCCAGCCCTCACCACCAACTTGTTTCTGGTTCAAATAGATTCTAAGAGAGTCTTAAGAGGCCCACCAAAGGGGAGAGCCAAGGGAGGAAGAAGAAGCTTGAAAAGGGTAAGATTTGGTCACTTTTTCATGCTCTTTCCTTTATTAAACCTCTTTCCTCTTTCTCCTCTCTTCTCCCATGGTTTTAATGGTTTGTTTGGGCATGTTTTAGGACTGATTTAGTAGAGGAGAAGGAAAGAATGAAAGGAAGCTTTGAAGCACAAGAAAGAGCACTTGAAAAGCTTCCAAAATAAGGTAAACACACATGGTCTCTCTTGCTCCATCTTGCTCCTTCTCTTCTTATGTAATTTGGCTAGTGTAGGGGTGGTATATTAGAGACTTTATCTCAACTCAAACTTGATATAAATGGGGGTTTTGAGGCTTAAGGAATCCAAAGAAGAAATTAGAATTCAAAAAGATCCATTAGAAAATAACTTATGGAAATTAAGGATTTTGTTGTACCTTGGTAATTATAAAGATTTCCAATGATAGTTTAGGTTGTTTAAGAGTATGTATGAGCTCCCAAGACATCAAGGAAGCTTTACAAGTGCCAAATTCCCTAAGAAATGCAAGAAAACTCCATGGGTCCTTCACTTTGTTTGTGTCTTGGCCAAGCATGAGGAGTAGCATTGAGGGAGATTTTTCTTCACTTCTAAGGATAGAAAGGAACTAAATATGATCAATAAATATCAAAGGAAGCATTAGTATGAATTTAGAAATTATGGTTTATAATATAAAGTGTTAGGTACCTTTTAAAGACATAAAAAAGCAACTTAAGTCTAAGCTCCTTGAATTGAATTGGTGATGACTCTAATGAGTTCTAATGAAGTCTAACGGTTGTGTCGAGCAACATCAAATAAACTAGGTTAAAAAATATTTGTAGCTAGTGGCACAACCTAGATCATTTTTCTTAAAAATAGGTTTCAATATTCAATTGAGTTTTCTAAGTGTAAAAGAACTCTAAAAGCTACCTAATTAAATGGGGTTTTGATCTAATTAAACTAACTAAAATTAGATTGAAATAAAGTTCCTAACTACTAGCTAAGTGCATGAATTAAAAAACAACTAATAGGCATGTGACTAGCTTTGGATTCATCCTTTGATATCCACTATCCTTATCCTAATTCAATTATCAATGTTTCTAGTCTATAAGTCCCTATTTGTGTTCATGGTAATGTATTTTGAGTTACCACACAAGATTCAAGAGATTAATAATTTAATATTGAATTTAAACCTTAACTCCACATCGAATCATTAATTTTTGTCATTAGGATTAATGAATACTAAATTTGAATGATTGATCCATCAATTTAGCCTCTGAATTATTATCTTATGATGTTTAATTAAGCAATTAAACTCCAAGGAGACCTCAAATTAGATATTCAAGCACATAATTTCTCACATGCATTTCGTCAAACAGTTTGACTGCACACATAGATAATTGAAGGTCAATGAAAAATCTAACACTTAAATTAATCTATTAATCATTAATTACTCTCCTAATTGATATCTAACTAGTTATCAATTACAAACCACACCAATCTTAGTCAATTACAAACTTAACCGAGTAAGTACAAGAATAAGAATTGATATAGAAAGAGAGGTAAAATGAAATAGAAATCTTAGCCAAAATCCCTTGCTAATCTCCATAAATTCAAGCTTCAATCTAAGGTATTCCTTTTAGCTAGCTGCCAAGTCAATTAAGCTTCCATAGAGTGGAGGGTGATGGAGGAGAGACCTACGGCTAATGAAAGAGAATAGAGTGTGAATGGAATGATGTGTGTATTGAATCAATGAATGGAATGGATGAAGCACGTGTTCTTTGGATGCTGCCTGAGCCTTTCATCTTTTCCTAATGAATCATGTGATTTTCATTTATTCTCCTCACGTGCTTTTTCCTTCTCTTCAATGATCATGTGTTCTATCCTTGTCTCCAAAACCCATGCTTCTCATGCCTATCTCCTCCTAAATTAGTGGGCCCTTATTGTAGCATTTTATCTGCTCTCATCCTTAAAAAACTTATGTGTACAAATGTGTGTGCTGGAAGTGCTTCTTGTGTGCATGATGGAATGAACTAGTGGAATGTAAATGGCTGGATGTGGCTCAAAGTGGAAATCGTGCCTATTTTTACTCATGTGGAATGTGCTCTGGTGGAAGCCTGTGATGTGGAGTCATAAATCCATGGCTTCCTGTCCCTTCTCCCTAGCCCATGTATTATGTGTGATTAAATGGAGAGTGTGGTGCATCTATGAGTGAATGGACTATAGGAATGTATCATGTGGAGAAGCTGCCTACGTGTGTGCACTATGGTGTGAGTAAATGATGTGAGCTTATGAAGATAGAGTGACATGGTGCCTAGTATAACTTCCTTCAAACCTAAGACTCGTGTACTGCTTCTTATTCTTTTCATAAACCATGTCCTATCCAACTCCCTTGGGAGTGTATCTTCCTCAAGCTTCCATATTCTTTATCCAGCCTAGTGCTTATGCATGAAATGAACTACGCAATGAGTGATTGGTTATGTGTATGGATATATGAGTGAGTTAGACGTGCTACTTGGAAGGACCCATGTTTTTCCATGTCAGTTGTGTGCGTGTGAAAGAGAGTTTATGAGCTGATGCATTGTGTGTGAATATCTTGTACGAACTCGTGGCTTTTCATCTCGTGCAACAGTTGAATGGAGGAACTTGTGGCTCTGAGAGAGTGCCACATGAAGGTGAAAGTGCCTACATGTGTGAAGGGAGGCTTCTATGCAAGAATCAAGTGCTATATATGTATGAGTAGAGAGGAGAGACATGTGTGATGTGGAATCCATCTATATATGTCAAGTGAAAGCATGTGGCTGGTGCATTCATGTGAAAGGGCCCTTACACATGTAAATGTGTGAATGTATGATGTAAGCATGCATGATTGTGTGTAAGAGATGCATCCTTATGTTATTCTTTTGCCACCTCATTTCCCATTTCCAATTTTATTTTCCAAGACTACATGAAAAATGTGACAATTATTCCAAGCTTAACATTGCACATATGAAGTTCCATATTCAACTTTAGGTCCCTTTAATTTAATCACGTGGCTTTCAATTCTTTGAATTTCCATTGTCCACAAAATCTGCACAAATAATAGGGAATATTTAATAGGAAAAATTCACAAAATTATTTAAAGGAATTAATACATTAAAACTAATAATTTTGCAAATTAATTGCAAAAGTGCAAAGAATGTCTAGTACAATCAAATATTATCTGATTAGAATCATTAAGCCACAATTTATTATTAAAATGCCCAAACCAAGAAGAATAAAATATATAGAAAAGGTGTTCATTGTAACACCATATTCATTTAGCCTTTCCCCATCTCCGTTCTAGTTACATTCCCTTAGGATAGCAACTTCTCAAGAACAACTTAAATAAAATAATAGAATATTTTTGCATTGTGTAGCACTTAAATTTTTCATTTCATATTTCATGGGTCATATTAACTTACTCATATTATTCCCTAATTAAAATATATTCATAAAACTCAACCATCTCAAAATGTCACAAAAATCCATAGATTGGAGCATATATACATAAAATCACACAACCAGCCTCAGGTTCTGCTGCTAGATTTCTAGTGCCAAATTTGAAAAATCATAACTAAATTTAAAAAATCAAAATCAAGCACACTATATTGTTATGGAAATCTACAGATGTTGAATTTATGTTAAAAATAGGTACATATCAAAATAGAAATGTTTAGCCATTAGAAATCATGGAACAGTACTAAAGGTACTACTGCATTACTGGTACTGACTCCAAACTTCAAAAATTCATATCTCTTTGCTCAGACAACCAAATAAGGTGATCTTGGTGGATATAGAAATCTTATTATGTCTAGTTTTTGTTTGAAAAATTTCATAAGCATTGGACACCATTTGTCCCTCAAATGACACAAGAGAAGAAATTGACCATATGAACAGTAACCATATTAGTTTAGCAGCTTTTTAGCAACTTTGAAAATTTATAATTAAGTATACAGAGTTCCAAATAATCCTAGTCTTAAACTTTTCAAAAATCTCTAGATGAGATATATATATGCATGCCAAATTTCATGAGAAAATTCATCCATTTGGTCAGTTTGTTCTAAAGGGTTCCAAAATGTCATAATTTAGCTTCTTAAAGGGTCACAAATGGTGCCATTTAGCTCCTAGCTTTTCTAGGGCCACTTGAGTACATGGGAAAGCATCAAAATAGCCTATTAGACATGCCTCAAAGGTCCAAAAACCTAGATCTCACAAATTCACCTCCCATTTGATGATATACACAAAGCATACATAAGCAATTCTTGCCATTATTGTCAAAAACTTGTTATATCATTCAAATGGTATCAATTCTCATATATACATTAAGTATCCATATAATTACACAGGTTTAAAAGAGTTTACATCACATTCATCATAAGATTACATCACATGCTATCAAAATGGTTACAAAGTGAATACATAACACATTTCCATGTCAATCCTCTTCCTTTAAGCTTGGTGGCTTCAATTCCTTTGCTCACTTGGTCCACCTAGACATGTTAGGTAATGGGGAGGGAAAAATGAGATTCTAGGAATCCCAATAGCCTTTTTTCTTTTCAAACACACATAAAGTATGTCATTTCAAGTCTAAAAATACATACATGGCTATCTTGGAATCTATAAACATACATGGAATATGTTTCATATTCAAGAAGACATATTTATCATGCATAGCCTTGCTAAGGCGATGGTTTAGCCTCACTTATTTTCTTTGGGACTTTTGGACTTGCCTCATCCACTTTCAAGGGACTTTTAACTAGGCCTCACTTTTTCTAGAGACTTTTGGCTTTGTCTCACCCAACCTTACAGACTTTTGACTCATCCTCACCCTTACTAAGGGGCTTTTGGCCTCACCACACTCAAGCAAGCCAAACACGTTCATAAAAACATCATTCAAGTCTATAAACCAAGCATCATGGTACCACGACATATAAATACTTGCTAGAAAAATTTTTCATGGTTTAAACATACACACACACACATTTAAAGACAAGAAAACTATAACACCATATTCATTTCCCTTATCTCATACTATTCTAACTTGCATTTCCTTGGTCTAGTGCATTTACTCAAGAAAAAACAATAAAAATAATGGATTATTTTGGGTTACATCATGGATAAATTTTTTATTTCGTGTCCCATGGACCATATGAAGTCATCCATCTCATTCTCATATTTAAATATACAAATACAACTCAAAACCATCCCAAGAAGTGGCCAAGAACTCAAGCTAATGAAGTATATACATGAAAATAACATGTGCAACCTCGAGGTGGTATTTCAGCTTTCTATCATGAACTTTGAAAAATCATAACTCATTCTAGACAAATCAAAATCATGTATACTATACCATTCTTGAAATCTACAGATGTCTACTTTGTGCTAAAAATAAGTTTAGACCAGAACAAGGATATCTAACTACTGGAAATCGATAGAACAGTAACCAAAGTCTCCTAATGCTACTGGTACTATCATTGAAATTCAAAAATTCATATTTCCCTGGTCAGATATCCAATTGGGGTGATCTTAGTGGCCATAAAAATCTTATCATGTCTAGTTTATGCTTGTAATATTTTATAAGCATTGGACAACATTTGCCTCTTGAATGACACAGCACAAGAAATTAACCATATGAACAGTGCTTATACCAAAACAACAACAAAATTACAATTTTAAAAAATCATAATTAATTTCACATAGCTCCAAATAATCTGGTATTTAGCTTTCCAAAAATCTTTAGATGAGATCTATATGCATGCCAAATTTCATGAAGAAATTCATTTATCTATTCAGATCTTGATATTGGGTTCCAAAATGGCCAATTTAGTCCTTCTAAGGGTCTCAAATGGTTCACAATGGCTTCTAAGATATCTATGGCCACTTGAGCACATGGGAAAGCACTAAAATGGTCTGCTAAACATGTCACAAAGGTGCACAAATCCATATTTTACAAACTCACACTTTCACCCCAAGGTATACATAAGAATACACAAGCCATGCCTTGTCATTCAATGCCCAAAATTGCTATATCATACATATGACATCAAATCTCATTCATATACAATATATCCATATATTTACAAGTGTTCATGGGCTCATACATCATATACAACATTGGATTACATCATATGCCATTCATATGGCTACAAAATGGACATTTTCATATACTTTGTTGCCAAACTCTCTTCTTCAAGCTCGGTGGCTTCCATTTCTTGGCTCACTTGGACCACCTAGTCATGTTAAGCAAATGGGGAGGAAGGGATGAGATTCTATGAATCCCAATAGCTCTTATCCCTTTCAACCATACATAAAGAATGCAAATCCAAGTCTAAAATTGCATGCATGGATATCATAGCTTTCATAATCATTCATAGAATATTTTTAGCATTCAAGAAGTCATACAAAACACACATAGGTTTGCTAAGTAAGTGGTTTAGCCTCACCCATTCTCTTTAAAGATTTTGGACTTGTCTCACCCATTTTCTTAAAGGGTTCTTGATAAGCTATACTCCTTGAAGGTTCTTGGCTTTGTCTCACCCATTCTTGGGGGTTCTTGGCTCATCCTTACCATGGCTAGGGGACTTTTGACTTCACCATACTCAAGCAAACCAAAACAAGTTCGCAAAGCATAATTTGAATGCATAAAATAACATCATGGTACCATGGCATTTATATACTTGCTAAAACATTTTTCATGGTTCAAAACATACATACACACATTCAAAGACAAGATAAACATCCACTCATATATGAGAGAAAGAAGAGAGAGCTACCTTTGTTACAAATGTACACTTTTCTTCTTGAACTTAGTTCCTTTTCCCCAGGCACACACACAAAAGAAGATGGAACATGGTTCCTTTGGCCTAAACACATAATATGGAAGCCAGTTATACTCTTGGAACAATTTCTAAAGCTACAAATTCATTAGAAAGGCTAGCTTGCTTCTAAGGTTCATTTATGGCTCCATAATGCACCTAATGAAGCAACTTTAGGAAAACATGATCTTGGCTCCATTCTTTCCATCTATCTATGATTCTTGACTGCTTGGAGTCATCACACCTTCATTTCATGGAGTTTAGCTAGATGTGGCTTCTTTAAGTCATAATATGGAACCTATGATACCATCACATTATCCATGGCTTTTAAAATTTTTCCAAGGCTTCCTTTCATCCTTTCCCATCATATATGACTCAAAATCAAGTTTAGATGAATTAAAACTACCGATTGGTGTAACACCATACTTTTAAGATTCAATTCATGTAATTGATATACCTCATCTCATAAAATTTCTATGTGGAACAATATAGTGGCATATGAACTAAGTCTCAAGAAACATTTGTATATGGGTAAAATTTTTCTTTCAGAGTCCCATGGGCCATATGAACTTATCTATCACATTCTCATACTTAAACACATGAATACAACTCATTTCCATCATCAAATTTGGCCTACAACTCGTGCAAAATAGAGGATCACATAAAAACCATGTTTGCATTTTTGGCCAGAATTTTGGCTTTTCTGTCACCAACTTTGGAAAATCATAACTACTTCTAGAAAAATCAAAATTATGCATTCTCAGCCATTCTGGGAAGCTACACATGTCTACTTTATACTAAAAATGTGAATAGGCCATGAAATGCCACACAAAAGATGTTTGATATTCGAAAAGGGATGGAGGTCTGGCTAGCTATTGGTACTGTCATAGGTTTCTGCAGCAAACTTCAAAAATATCCAATTAATTCTAAAAAAATCCAATGCACACAAATGATACCAATTTGGAAAGCTATAGATGTTAGTTAAAGGGAAAAATAACTCTAGACTGGTTCAAGTATGTTCAGCCATCAAAAACAATCAAACAGTAAATGAGATCAGTCTAGATGCCTGATACTGGGCAGAATTTTTAAAAATTCATATCTCCCTCTCTAGACATTCAAATGGGTGCTTCTAATTGGCACAAGTCACTGGGAGTGTCTATTTTTTTTTATATAAACTTTTATGGCAATTGAACATTATTTTCCCCTTAAGTGATAGATTTCATTTTCAGACTTGAGTGAATAGTACACTAGACCAAAACTAAAAAATTTCTCAACTTTGAAAATTTATCAAATATTCTCTTGACCTTCAAAAATTTTGTTCTTTAGCTTCTCAAAAAGCTCTACATGCATGCCAAGTCTCAGATTAAGAAGAGCTCATTTGGTTAAAAAGTGATATAGCCTCATGAAATAGTCATTTTTGCTCCCTATCAAGAGTCACTTTAGTCCAAATAGCCTTCTCTTGAGGTTGGCACCTCTTGGGCATGTTTAAAAGTATGAACATAACTTGTATGAACTGCCTAAGTGGTCTCAAACCTCATGCATTTCAATTTGGCCATTTCACTTCCATTATTACACTAATATATCTAACCATTCAATAGCTAAACTTCCCATTTAATACCCAAAACATGCTATCTCATACATTTAGGATCAAATTTCATTCATATATTATATATTTAGGTATTTACATATGTTCATATGGTTACATAATAATTTCATCATGGGATTACATCCTATAACATATGTATGGCTAAAAAGAAGGCAAACTAGGTATATTCATATACTTTGATGCCCATCTTCTTCTTCTAGACTTGATGGCCTCTAATACCTTGCTAATTGTTTCACCTAGCATGTTAAGACATTAGAGAGGAAGGAATGAGATTCAAAGAATCCCAATAGCTCATCTCTCATTCAATCACACATAAAGCATGCAATACAAGTCTCACAAATGCATGTATGAGTATATTAACATGTACAATCATTTAAGAAGCATTCTTGGCATTTGAAAACATCATCCATAACATACATATGCTTGCCAAGTAAGTAGATTAGCCTCATCTATTCACTTGTGGATTTTGGATTTACCTCACCCATTTCTTTAAGAGGTTGTTGGACTCAACCTTACTCTTGGGAGTCAACCACACTTTTTGGAGACCTTTTTCTTTGTCTCGACCAATTCTAAGGGTTCTTTGCTCATTCTCACTATGGCTAGAGAGTTCTTGAATTTTCCACACTCAAGCAAACCAAGCAAGCATCATAAATATCATTTAGAAACATGATACATCATCATGGTACCATGGCATATAAAATTATGCTAGAATACTTTTCATGGCTTAAAACATACATACACACATTCAAAACAATGTAAGCATGCATCTATGCATGAGAGAAGGTGGAGAGAGCTACCTTGCTTCCATTTACATACTTTTTCCTTAAGTCTTGAATCCTCTCCTTTGACCTTATACACCTAAGAAGGTGGAGACCATTCCTTTTAGCCTAGACACATCATATGGAAGCTAATTATACTTTTGAAGTAAAGTCTAAGGCCACACAATTACTAAAAAGGTTAGGTGACTCATAAGACTTTTTTATGGTTTTATAATACACTTGATGAAGAAATCTTTGGAAAACATCATCTTGGCTCCATTCTATCTATTCATTCATGATTCTTGACTCTATTTAAACCTCTTGGAGTCATCACACACTCAATTCTAGGAGCCTAGCTAGGTGTTGCTTCTTTAAACCATATTATGGAATATATAAGGCCATCTTGTTATCTATGACTTCTAAACTTTTTCCAAGACTTCCTCTCACACTCTCCCATCATACAAGATACAAAACTAAGCTTGAAAAGAATTAAAACACTCTCTAGGTGCATGGACTCATCTTGGCCGAAGCTATGCTTCCATAAAGCACCAATGGAGTTTCCTTGCTTTCTTTAATGGGAGAATCATGTAGGAAGCTCTCTTGATGTCTTAGAAACTCATATGAACACTTAACCATTATAAAATTTGTCTAGGGTTCATGATAGAGTTTAAGGTGCAATCAAAACCTTAACTTTTCTATCTTGTAAATTCATGATTTTTATTTGAATTTCTTTGCACATTTTTACTCTCTTCCCTTAAATTCATAGAATTCATCCTTGGTTCTCAAAATTCCAGCCCTTTTGCATCTATATACATGGGGCAAAATAGGGAGAAGGAAGGGGAGGAAGTAGCTACCATAGGATGAAAGATTTAGCTTGTTTTTTGTTGTTTTCTTGCTTGATTCTCACTTTTGTTGGCCTCCTCTCTTCAAATCGGAATTTTCCCCTTAATTTATCCTTTAAAAAAGATTTATAAACTTCATTATAATCTCAAGAAAGAAAGGGGAATGGAGAAGAAGAGGTTTAAAAAGGAGAAAGCATGAAAAACTACTAAAATTCCATACCTTTTAGCTTGGATTTCTCCTCCTCTTCTTCTTCCTCTTGTGCGCCACTCTCCCTAGGGTTTTTCTCTGGTTTGAGGCAAAAACATATTAGGCTAAATGAAGGGGAGAATGGGGCACCTCATATATATAGTTCGAGGAAGGAAGACTTTTCAAAATTTCTCATTTTGCCCTTTGTTCTTAGCATTTTCATTTCTAATTCGTTTTAGCTCCTTTTTGAGAACCGTCCTTTCCATTATGAAATTTAGGTCCTCAATTTAGTAAAATTCCTTTAGAATCACTCAAATTGGAGCTAAAACCTTCCCGAATGAACTAGTCAAAGTTTAGGTCAATTGACATTGGAAAACGTCAATCGGAGGGGCTTTAACTGTCCCGAGGCTTCCAATGGTTTTCAAAGCCTTTGAGAACCCTGAAGTACTCAAAACTTTCATTTAAATAGTATTCTATACCCAATTCCATACCATACAATTTTTAATACATTATACAAGAAGACCTTGTACTTGCTGGTGAAAACCTTGTCGACAAGGTCTCAGAATTTGCACTACAGATGACAGGATCTTGTTGACAAGATCTTCGACTCAGGTGATGAGACGTTATTTTAGCCCTTAAATTAACTTGGTTAGCTACCATACTTCATGCTCAATATACATTCTAATGGTCACATAACATAATCTCTCATTTTCAAAGAATCAGATATTACATTTCTCCCCCCTTAATAAATTGTCCTTGAAATTTGGGGTACACTTTCCTCTTACTCTATTCTTTTTTGACTAACTACTCTTTTCTTTCCCTTCTTCTTAGGCTTTTCTCAGCAACTTCATCCATTCAAATTTTCTCTTAGCCAAGGAATTTTCATTAATAGCTCTTAATGAAGGCTCTATTGTTATAGAGTACATACTTGTTTTTCTCATAAGGGAACGAAGTTTCTAACTCTGGAGGCCTATTCTAGGAAAGCTTACTGATCATATCAGGTTAGTTTTAACCCGTTCACAAAGGTTAACATTTCTTTCAGTTGACTCATTTACACATCTCAAGAGGTAACTTATTTTGTATTAAGTCTCTCGTATCCTCTCTTAATGGCTTCTCATAAAGTCTCTTCTTCTTCTCTAATCATTACAGCTATTAGAGGTTTCTGTCTGTCTATTTACTTATTTACATATACCATCCACTATTCATTTATGCGTTCTTTCTTACTAGCTCATCCTATGATTACAATTTATATTTCTTTCTATCATAGGCCTCACATCTCAATTACTTATTGGGATTATAGCTCCTTTGAGGAGTTTTTGCTTTTAATGATCCCAATTTCTTTATTTACTACTATATTTGTCTCTGTAGGCCAGGAATTTTCTTCACTCTCTTTGCTCAGTTATAGTGGCATTTTATAGTCCCTTATCTCAACACTGATAGGCTTAACACATGTGTCTCATACTGGCATCGAAGAGCTACTACCACTTACTACTACTGAATTCTGGTGGGATGCTAGTTATTCTCACAATTTTTCTCACTACAAACATATTGTACCACTTACCTCATGTAAAACTGCATCTGACCCCTTTTAAATACATAGTCTAACATGTAGGGATCTCTCTATCCCTTGGCCAGGGCTAACATTTGCTAGGTAGTGGTTCATTTGCCTTTAACTTTGGAAAGTTACTTTCTTGCTTTCCTCATCCTATACACCATGCTCATTTCTCAAGAGATCTAATTAGTGGTTTAACTATATGAGTAAAGCCTTCATATCTCTGTGGTAATGGTCTACTAGACTCAGGAGATCTTTAGTCTCTGAGATAAAAGCTAACTAAAACTGTACTGGTCTTTGAGACTACTATTCTATAAAAACTATCTCTGGCCGTCATCTCACCAAAGAATTATCATACTATGACTGGGGCTCTCTGTAACTCTGTGGGATCTACTGTGACCTCTCAGAGCCTTGCTCAGGTTTACTGTAACCTGCTGTGCTATGGTAGGATCTACTATGATCCATTTTTTAGGAGATGTCAAAGTCTATGATTACTGTATTTGATAGTAAAATACATGCTCACCAAGTCTAATAGCTATTGCCCATAATAGCTGAGGCTAAACTCAGAAGTACATCGGGCTCTTTGTGCGAAGTGGCTTTTATGTTATCTGATTCTTTAGGATCCTGTCATGCTGATACTTAGGAGTATCTTAATTTTCTTTCATTGCTCCTCATGGGATCCTTAGATTCCCACTTCAGTACATTTTCACTTGGGCTTTCTTTTCTTATTCTATTGACTTACTTACTTTACGTGTACTCATTCTAACCTTCCTTTCATATCTTGTAATTTCTAACTATGCCCATGTTCTACTTTTAAGTGCTTTAGCATTAGGGTATTTTACATATTAAGTGTGGTTAATATCTCTGGTAAAAGAGAGGCTATACATTGGTCCTTTCTCATTTCATTTACATATACTATAAGGGACTCAGGCTATGCATACTAAACTTATGCTATCTGAATTTGAACATTCTCTACTAGGGATTCCTCTCTATATACTTTTCTTACTGTTTTAGTATTCTAGGAATCCCTTTACTTTTCTCTTTTCTAACTTATTTTGTTATCTAGTTAACCAGAATACTCTTATATTATCAAGACACTTTGGTGATTGATATCATCATTTGTTATGCACTCAAGTCACATTACTTTGACTTAAACACATCAAATAGGATCTAGTTATGCTTTTGGAACCAATTATAATGTCACACATACACTAGAAAAACTAGGTTGCTCATATGGTTCAATTATGGTTCCATAAAGCACCTAATGAAGCAACCTGGGGAAAACATGATCTTGGCTTCATTTTCTCCCTTTAAACTATGACTCTTGACTCCATTTAGACTCCTTGGAGCCATCACACATTGATTTTAAGGAGCCTAACTATATGTTGCTTTATTATGCTACAATATGGAACCTATACCTCCATCATACCTTTTAGGCTTTCTAAATTTTTCATAAGGCTTCCTTTCATACTCTCCTATCATATATGATGCAAAACCAAGCTTGGAAGAAATTGAAACACTCCCTGGGTGTCACATCTCTTCTTGGCCAAGACTAAGCCTCCTTTGGATACCAATGGAGTTGTTTTGCTTTCTTTGATGGGAGATGTATGTGGAAGGCTCTCTAGGGGTCTTAGGAGTTCATACAAACATTTACATATAGCTTAGAAACTCTTGGATAAAATCAGATTTTTAGTTATGTTCTCAAATCCCTAGCTTTTTTGTCTTGCAAATTCATGATTGTTTGTTTGTTTTCTTTGCATATTTTTGCTTCCCACATTCTAATTCCTAAGATTCATCCTTGGTTTGGTTTAAAACTCAATCCCTCTTGGCTGTCCTTATCTTGGCCAAAACACACAAGAACAAGAGCAAGGAAGAGTAAGCTTGAAAACAACCAACCTACCTTGATTTCCTAGCTTCCTTTAGATGCTTCTTCTTTTGCTTAGAGTCTCTTCCTCAAATTCAAACTCCTCCCCTCTGTTCTAAGCTCAAAACAAAACCAAATGCTTTAATATAACTATAGAAAGAAGGAGGAGAGCAAGTTTACTAAAGAGAAGACTAAGAAAATTCTTGAATTTCCAAACCTTTCATTTGGTTTTTCTTCCCCTTTTCTTCTTTTCTCTTATGCACCTTTCTCTCTAGGTCTCCCTCTCTATTTTTGGTAGAAGTAAAGTCGGTTTAGGAAGGGGAAGAATGAGGCATCCAAATATAAGAAGAATTAAAGATTTGTTCATTAAAAATTCCCATTATGTCCTATTTCTGGGCATTTTTATTTTAGGTTTGTTTTAGCTCCTTTTTGAGAATAATCTTTTCCATCATAAAATTTAGATTCTCTAACTTATAAAATGCCTTTGGAATTACTCAATTTGAAGCTAAAACCTTCTCAAATGAAAGGGTCAAAGTTCGAGTCAACAATCATTACATTAGAAAATGCACACTGGAGGGATTTTAATTGTCCTAAGGCTTCTCATGGTTTTCATGGCCTCTAAGAACCCCGAAGAGCTTAAATTTTCTTTTTAAAAAGCCCTCTTGTGAGTATTCTAAAAATTGTGTAAAATCACAAAAATGTTATTCCATTTCATAACCATTTCGTTAAATTCCGTCTGGTTATTTTGTCTATGATTTTAGGGTACCTTTGGCCTTCTATTTTTATTACTTAATGTCTAGATCAGTATTCTAATTTTTTTACACCTTAACCAATTCATTTAAGAGGGCTTACTCTTAAAACATATTCGTTTTCATTGTTTTTACGAAACCAAACATTACATTCATCAAAGTCGTATGTCCTAGATTGAATGAGAAATGGGAGCCAAGAACAAAGATTATGAGGGTTACTTCATTATGCCTTATATGGATCTGTAATTGAACCATAAGTTAGCATATGAGTGTGTAGAGCTTATGGGATATTAAAGTTGGTTCCAATGATGTTTTTATTCCTTGTTAAATGTATCTAGGCCAAACCAATCAAGCTTTCCATCATTGGAAGTGTGAGGCCGTGAAGAGGAAGCTGTAACCAAGGGAAAATGTGTTGTGTTCTTATTTCAAGGTAGCTCTCTAACCTTTTTCACATATATTGTGTGAATGTCTGCTTATCAATGAGTTCTTGTGTATATGTTTGAATTATAAGATATGTTTCTAGCCATTAGTTACATGTGATGGTACCATTATGCTTCTTGAAAGATGTTTATGAATGAAATGTGGCATGAATAGATATGGTTATGCCAAAAGTCCCTAGCATGAGTAAGGATGAGCTAAAAGTCCCTAGAAATAGTTAAGACAAAACTAAAAATCTCAAGAAAAGTGATGCTAAGTCAAAAGTCCCTTGAAAGTGGGTGAAACAAATCAAAAAATCCCAAAGAAGTTAGGTGAGGCTAAACCAATGCCCTTGAGAGCTTATGTTTGATATGTATACATTCATATGACAAGGAAAATGATTTATGTATATTCATTAGTAGCTTAAATGCCATGCATACATTTTTTGACATATAAATGCATCCTTTATGTATGTTTGAAAGGATAAAGAGCTAATGGGATTCTATAAATCTCACTCTTCCCCCACCTATGTTTAACCATGTTTAGGTGAAGGTCAAAAAAGCAAAAATGGGAGCCAAGGAGCATGATTAGCAATACTTTGATAATAAAATAACTTTTTAATGTAATTTGATGTCAAAGTTTATAATTATATGATGTATATGAGATGTAAATGTATAAGCATGTGTAAATATATGTAATGATCATGTATGAAAGGGATTTGAAGTTAAATGTATGCTTATGTGAGAATTTGACATGCTAGGCCTATGATGTATATGTGTATGTTAATAACTAGGATAGTGGTTTTGAGATGCATGATGATTTGAACTATTTGGGATACTCTCATGGGCTATGTTCATGCTTTTGGACATGCTCAAATGGTTGTGGATTTAGTGCTTTTTTATCCGACTTCAAATTGACCACTTTTTTGAGTTGAACCAAAGTTTGACCAAATAGATGAGGTTTTGCATGAAATTTGGCAAACAAATAGGACTCATCTAGAGCATTTTATAGAACTAAAGAGTACTCCATTTGGAGCTCTAAAGAATTTATTATGATTTTTCAAATTTAGCTAAATTATGCAGAAAAGGGTACTATTTATATGGTCAGTTTTCTTTCCTATGTCATTTGTGGAACAAATGAAGTCTAATGTAACACTCCAAAATTAATTAAGGTGTTAATCATAGATTTGGATTAATTAAGAATAATTAATATGGAATAATCAGATAAGTTAAGTGAATAGAAATTTTAGAGAGATAAATTATTAATAGGAGTTTGAGATTTAATTATGATAGAAATTTTATCTAGGCCCAAATTAATGTAGGAGATCATGATAAGAGGCTAATGGAGGCCCAATAAGTTAGGTGCAGACCCAATTTGATTCAATGTGATAGAGGCCTAAAATCTACCTTGTGTAGGCTCTTATAATTGGCCCAACAACCTTAGTGCAGACCCAAATCCATTGAGCTCTTAAAACTTAGTCTGGTCTAATTAAAACCCAGCAGCCCAACACATGAAACTGGCCCAACAAAGCTTAAATCTGAAGCCCATTTGGAGTTGGATACTTGGAACATCCCATAACCCACCTTAGACCCAACTTAAATCCAACTAAAACCCTAAACACTTCAACCCCTTCCCTATTTTGCTGAAACACAAGAGAAATTCAGAGGTTTGAAGGGAGGCTAGGGTTTGGGGTAAGAAATCTATTATTTCCCACTTCTAGAGCAAGATTTAGCTAAGATAATAGTTATATAACTTAACACTCTCATCTTCCTCTTTAATTTGACCAGATTAATGTTCCAATTAAAGCACTTTCACCCACACCCAAAATCTGAAACTTACCATTTGATGTTTCCATGGTGAAATTTCGTAGGTTGAGGCTAAGGCTAACATTAGGTAAGTATAAACTCTTCTTCTTGAGGTATTTCTGCTAGTTTGAGACCCCAATGATTGGATTATAGTATGGGTATTAATTTTTCATAAATTTACTTAGGATTTAGGGTGATATATTGAAGTTTCTGGTAGAGGACACTTCCATTCCGAATTTTGGGACTTTGTAATGTGGGGAGGATTTTGTATCACTGATGGCTTTTACAATCTACAAGTGAGATAATCGAGACTATATTAATTCCATGCATATATCTATTTTAATTTCATATTTGCTGTATATGAATGATTTGAAATGCTGAATGAATTGGTTGGCTATCTATTGTATTGTGATTGGACCTTGTGAGTCCATGGTAGAGTTATGGTGCGGTTGCCACCTGTGCATGAGCTCTGATCGGGCATCAGATTATGATCAAACCCCAGATGCACTAAGTCCTGGTTGTGCTCAATGGGAAGTAGGTGCCATGGACGGGCCTCTCCTGGTGTTATTGGTATTTAACATGTGAAAATATGATTACTAGTATAGGATAGTAATCATGATAGCCTAATTATTTCATTTACTGATATGACTGGTATGTTTTCTAATGCTTATATGAAATCATGCATATATGTTAATTAAACTGGAATATATGAATGAAATTTCCTTATTTACTGAGATTTGCATCTCATCTCATTTCATGGGATTATACTTTCAAGTGAAGGCCTTCGAGTAAGGATAAGGGGAAGCAAGTGAATGAAAATCCATGAGCTCTAGCTATATTTGGAGGAAGCTACACTTGGGCTAATCTGAGTAGAATATATGCAATTTTGTTAATCTTTTATATAGCATCATCATGTAATCATATTGCCAAGTGTAGGCATTATATTTTGATTAGTTGGAATGTATTTATTAAGGAGTTAAGTCTCAATATAGCTTGGTTTTGGATGTATGAACTTTGTTGAATTCATGATCTAGTTTACTATTGGAAATGTCATTATGGGATATATGGGATTGTTGATGTGAATTAGTGATGCATGAAATCTTTAAGGGAATGTATATTTGAATGATAATTGTTGGAAGCTTATGAAATTCTGCTATTTTTAACTTATGACTTACTGGCATATGGTAGTCGGATGAGTAGAGATTTATACTTAAGTTTTGAATTAGTAATGGTAGATTAGCTGGGTAATTAAGGTACATAAATACTATTAGAGTTGCATAAATTAAGGTAGAGTGACCCTAGGGTGTCATTAGAGGGAGAGTGGAGAGTATAAGACAAGGTTTTAGAAGTTGTAGGATCAAAAGGCATTTCGTCGCCGCTAAAATATTGTTAGCCACTGCCAATAGAGGCGAAGTTGCCCAGGGGGAGTACCAGAGAGAAATTCACCACGGCGAAATGGGAATTGGCCATGGTGAACTTTCATGAAAATGTGACAGGCATTCCAAAAAGGAATTAGCCACGACGAAAGGAGGAATTGGCCGCGGCCAATAGTGAGAGGCGAGCGAGGTAGGTTCTAGGAGGCTTCCTCACCACGGCGCCATGTAGGTTAGCCGTAGTGAAATCAGTAGCGAAGTAAGGAGTGAACCCGAGGGCAATTGGCCACGAATGTCCTGAAACCCTTATATTAACTAGGAAATCTTGGTTTTCCATATGGTAATCTCAAGGGATGACTTAGAAACATTGGTAGAAGATTCTTGTGAGTTGGATTTGATAAGCAATAGAATCAAAAGCTTATAAATGAATGTTTGTTTCCCTGATGTAAGTAAGTGCTTGTAATTATATGTTTGATGACTCTAATAACATTAAGGTTCAAATCTCCCCACATTTCTAGAATGTAATTAGTCTTAATGTCATGTAACCCTGGTTTATGATTATTAATTATGTATTTAACCTTAATTATAATGATTAGAAGTTAGGGTCGTCACATCTAATGTTTATGAAATTTTATAAGCATAAACTAGACATCAATAGCTTTCCATAGCCACTAAGAGCACCTCATTTGAAGCTCTGTAGAGGGAGAAACAAAAATTTGAAGTTCTAAGTCCTATAGCTATCTAAGAGTAGACATGATGTACTATTCTATTATTTTTTGTAAGCTAAATCCTATTGTCTTAGTTTAGAACTATTTTTAGTCATTATCTAACATCTAGTGCTTTGTAGAAAGCTATCATATGCATGATTTCAATTTTTTTAAAATTAGTTATGAATTTCCAAAGTTCATATCAGAAATTTGGAACACCAACCCAAGATCAAATTATGGTTTTCTTGAAATGTGGTTCCAAATCTGAGGTTCTTGAGATGAATTGTGATGTTTTTGATATGAATAGATATGTTATAGATGGAAAATGAAATTTGTTTGTCCATATAGTCCCTAAAGTTAGGAGAAAATGAAATTTGTTTGTCCACATAGTCCTTAAAGCCAGGAATGACACATATGGCTTTCCAATTATGCAATTAACCATGGATAAAAGTGCCACTTTCCTGCAAATGTGTATTATATGCCAAGATTATATTAAGATATGCCTATGTAATATGATTTGAGGGCTAGGGAGCTAAGGTATTACAATGAACATATTAATCAACATATATGCATCTTATATAAGCAAATACCAGAATAATCAATTCAATTAGCAAATGAATTAATAGAGCTACCGATGACTACTATCCTATACTAGCAATCATATACATGTTAATGGCCAATAACCAAGGGATAGGCCCACCATGGCACCAACTCCCTATTGAGCACACCTATGGCTCAGTGTATTCATGAGTTTGATTACAACGCAGTGCTCAATTAAATCACAATGCACAAGTGGCAGCTATACAACACCCTATGGCTCAGTCTATCCATGACGTCAGTTGACCCAAATTTTGATTGATTCATTTGAAAAGATTTAAAATCTAAATTGGATGAAACCAAAGGCATTTTATGAATTAGAGGACCTAAATTTTATGATAAAAAAGATAGTTCTAAAAAAAGAGTTGAAATATGTAATGTCCGGTTTTCATTAAATGACAAAAATGGATACATTTTCAAAGCAAGTCTCCTGAAATGAGTTAGTTAAAGTCCTAAAAAATTTAAATAGCATTCTAGACTCCTAAAATTGAGAATCCCAGGCCCAGATGGAAAGAAAAATGGAGCTAGAATAAAGAAATGAAATTGAACGAAAGGTTGATGAAACATAATGGTATTTTCATAATTTTGAGAAAATTTTGGAATTCACTTAGGAGGGCTTTTTAAATAAAAATTTTAAGTTCTTCAAGGTTCTTAGAGGCCCTGAAAACCATGGGAAGCCCCAGGACAGTTAAAACCCTTCCAGTGGATGTTTTCCAATGTCAGTTGATCTAAACTTTGACAGATTCATTCGAAAAGGTTTTAGCTCCTATTTGAGTGATTCCAAAGTCATTTTACTAAATTGGGAACCTAAATTTTATAATAAAAAATATGGTTCTTAGAAAAGAGATAAAAAGAACTGAAAAAGAAAATGCCAAGATGAAGGGGCAAAATTAGAATTTTTTAAAAGTCTTTCTCAAAACCACGCTTATATATATGGCGCCCCACCTCCTCACTCATTTAGTTCATTTAGTTTCTACCTTAAACCAAAGGAAAAACCCTAAGAGTGAGGCACACAAGAAGGAGAAGAAGAGAAGGAGAAAAACAAGGCAAAAGGTATAGGGTCTGTTTGATTTGGTTCTGCAGAACAGTTTTTTTGTTTTCAAGAACAAAAAAATAAAAAAACCTGTTTGATAAGGTGTTTTTAATGAAGTGTTTTGTAAAACAAAAAAAACAAAATTTTGTTTTCAAAAACAAAAAACTCAGAACACTTTTTAAGTGTTTTGCAATTTTTGTTCTACAGAATCAAGTAAAAAACAGAAAACAATTACTTTTCAAAATAATGATTCAAACAGATTTTTTGATTTTTTTGTTCTTAAAAACTTGTTCTTGAAAACATATGTTTTGAAAACATTAAAACAAAAACAATTTCAAACAGGCCCATAGATTTCTTGGTTTTTTCATGCTTTCCCTTTAGCAATCCTCTTCTCCTCCATTTCCCTTTCTTTCCTATGGTTTTATTAAAGTTTTTGGATCTGTTTTGAGGAAAGAACAGAGGGGAAAATTCGGATTTGAAGAGAAGAGGCCAAGGAAAGGAAGAAATAAGCAAGAAAATAAGGAAAAATAAGGTAAAACTTCCATCCCATGGTAGCTACTTCTTCTTCCCTTTCTTCCTTGGTTCGAACTACATATGGCCAACCCTAGGGAGTTGAATTTTCAGCTAAACCAAGGATAAATCTTAGGAATTTAAGGAAGGAGAATAAGAATATGCAAAGAAAACAACAAAAGAACCATGGAAAATCAAGATAGCAAACTTAGGGTTTCAAGTGTTCCTTGTAAAATCTATTTTGATACAATGATTCCTAGGCCTAAATGAATGTTTAAATGAGCTCTTAAGATCCCTAAGAGGCTCCCCATATGCATCTTCCATTTAGAAAATAAAGCAAACTCCATGGAGACCAAAAGGAAGCATAGGCTTAGCCTAACAAGGTTGGGACACCTAAGGATAGTTCTAAATTTTTCTAAGCCCATTTTTTAGTCATATATGATGAGTGAAGATGAGGGAAAGTCTTGAAAAAAATTTAGAAACCATAGAAAGTAAGATGACCTTATATGTTTCATAATATAACATAAAGAAGCAACACCTAGTTAGGCTCTCTATTTTAATTGTGTGGTGACTCCAAGAGGTTTAAAAGGAGTCAAGAATTATAAATGAAAGGAAAGAATGGAGCCTGGAACTCATTTGATGGATGTTGCTTCGTTAGGTGTACTTTTGGAACCATAAAGGGGTTATTAGACCAAGTTAATGTTTAAGAAAGATGTGTAGCCTTAGAATTGAGTTCAAGAACCTAATTAGCTTCCATATATTGTGTTTAGGCCAAGAGAAACCAATTCCACACCTTTGTGTATGTGAGGCCGAGGAAGAGAGAGCAATTTCAAGAGAAAAAGTCTGTAGTTGCAACAAAGGTAGCTCACTCCTCCTTCTCTCATGCATAAATGTATGTTTGACTTGTCTTTGAATGTGTGTATATATATTTTAAACTATGAAAAGTATTCTAGCATGAGTTTTTATTCTATGGTACCATGATGTTGCATTATGCTTTCAAAAGATATCTCATATATTTGCTTGGGTTTGCTTGAGTGTAGAGAAGCCAAGAACTCTAGGCCATGGTGAAGATAAGCCAAGAATCCTTAGAAATGGTTGAGACAAAGCAAAGTGTCTTTTAGGAGTGAGGTTGAGTCAAAACCTCCTAGAGAAAATGGGTGAGGTGTAATGCCATACTTATAAGACTCAATTCATGCAATTTCCTATGCCTCATCTCATGCTTGATAGGAGGTAATATAATGGTATTAATTCTCTTGGATAAATTGCTTTTTGCCACATATAAATTTTCCCTTTCGATGTTTCGTGGTCCATATGGATACATGTATCATATTATCATACTTAAATAAATAGATATAACTCATTTTCATCATCAAAATTGGTCTAGAGCTCGTGTAAGGCAAAGGGAAGCATAAAACATATACTTGCAATTTCGGCCAGAAATTGCCCCTTTCTATCACAAATTTTAGAAAATCATAACTAATTCTAGAAACATCAAAACATGTATTCTTTCCCATTCTGGAAAGCTATACATGTCTGAGTTATGCTAAAAATATGACCAGACCATGAATCATTACACAGAGGACTTTTGACATTCGAAAAGGGGCAGAGGTCTGGCTAGCTACTGGTACTGTCATAGATTTTTGTAGTAAACTTAAAAAATGTCCAATTAATTACAAAAAATTCCAATCCATGAAAATAATACTAATATGGAAGTCTATAGATGTTAGCTAGAGGAGAAAAATAACTCCAGATTAGTCCAAGCATGTCTAGGCATCCAGAACCAATCAAATAATAACCTAGGTTAGTTTGGATGCCTGAAGCTAGATAGAAACTTTAAAAATTCATATCTCCCTCTCTAGACATCCAAATGGGGTGCTTCTAAGTCACCATAAGTGTTTAGTTTCTCGCTATAAAATTTTGTGGCAATTGGACATCATTTGCCCCTTGAGTGATAGAATTCATTTTCGGACCTAAGTGAATAGTACCCTTGACCAAAATTAGAAAATTTCTCAACTTTGAAAATTCATCAAATATTCTATGAATCTCTAAAAATTCTGTATTTTAGCTTCCCAAAAAGCTCTAAGTGTATGCCAAATCTCAAATCAAGAAGAGCTCATGTAAACAAAAAGTGGTATAGGGTTCTAAAGTGGTCAAATTTTGCTCCATATGAGGTATCAAGATGTTCAAATGGTCTCCTTTGATGTTTGACACCTCTTGGGCAAGTTTAAAAGTATGAATATGACTTGTATGAACTACCCAAGTGGTACCAAACCTCATGCATCTCAATTTGGCCATTCTACTTCCATTTATACATATATTTCCATGATACTAGTTCGCTATTACATATCCAAAATGCACATTCTTATGCATATAATGTTAGCTCTCATTTATACATAACATATTAATATAATTACACATGCTCATATGATTACATAACAATTTCATCAAAAGGATTACATCATATCCCATGTGTATGGCTAAAAAGGAAGCAAAACTAGGCATATTCAAATACTTTGATGTCAATCTTCTTCTTCTAGACTTGGTAGCCTCCATTACCTTGCTCAATTGTTTCACCTAGCATGTTAAGACATTGGAGAGGAGGGGATGAGATTCAAAGAATCCCAATAGTTCATCTCTCATTCAATTACACATAAAGCATGCAATACAAGTCTCATAAATGCATGCTTGGGCATGTTAACATGTGTAACTATTTAAGAAGCATTCTTGGCATTTGAAAAAGTCATACATAGCATACATAGGCTTACTAAGTAAGTAGATTAGTCTCACCCATTTACTTGTTGATCTTGGACTTGCCTCACCCATTTCTTTAAAAGGTTCTTAGACTTAACCTTACTATTGAGAGTCAACCTCATTTTTGAGAGACTTTTTACTTTGTCTCAACCAATCTTAAGGGTTATTGGCTCACGCTCACCATTGTTAGAGGGTTTTTGACTTCACCACACTTGAGCAAACCAAAGCAAGCATCATAAATATCATTTAGAAATATAATGCATCATCATAGTGCCATGGCATATAAAATCATACTAGAATACTTTTTATGGCTTAAAACATACACATATTTAAGACAATGTAAGTACACATCTATGCATAAGAGAAGGTGGAGAGAGCTACCTTACTTGCATTTACACACTTTTTCCTTAAGTCTTGAATCCTCTTGCTTGACCCCACACACCTAAGAAGGTGGAGATCATTCCTTTTGGCCTAGACACATCATATGGAAGCTAATTATACTCTCGAAGCAAAGTCTAAGGCTACACAATTACAAGAAAGGATAGGTAACTCAAAAAGCTCTTTTATGGTTCCATAATGCACTTAATGAAGCAACCTTTGGAAAACATCATCTTGGCTCCATTCTATCTATTCATTCATAATTCTTGACTCCATTTAAACCTTTTGGAGTCATCACACACTCAATTCTAGGAGCCTAGGTAGGTGTTGCTTCTTTAAGCCATATTATGGAATATATAAGGCCATCTTGCTTTTTATGACTTCTAAACTTTTTTCAAGGCTTCCTCTCATACGCTCCTATCATACATGATACAAAACTAAGATTGGAAGGAATTAAAACACTCCCTAGGTGCATAGACTTTCCTTGGCCGAAGCTATGCTTCCATAAGGCATGAATGGAGTTTCTTTGCTTCTTTTGATGGGAGAATCATGTAGGAAGCTCTCTTGGTGCCTTAGGAACTCATATGAACACTTAAACATCATAACATATGGCTAGGGTTTATGATAGAGTTCAAGGTACAATCAAAACCCTAACTTTTCTATCTTGCAAATTCATGGTTTTTACTTAGATTTCTTTGCATATTCTTACTCTCTTCCCTTAAATTCATAGAATTCATCCTTAGTTCTCCTTAAAATTCTAGCCCTCCTATGGCTATGCACATGGGGCAAAATAGGGAGAAGGAGAGGGAGGAAGTGTCTACCATGGGATAAAAGAGTTACCTTATTTTTTCTTGTTTTCTCACTTGAATCTTCCTTTTTTAGCCTCCCCTCTTCAAATCCAATTTTCTCTCCTTGGTTTGACCTTAAAATAGTCCCAAATACATCAAAAATTCTATGGGAAATAAAGAAAGTGGAGGAAGATGGGTTTACGAAAGAGAAACTAAAAAATCCTTACTTTTTCCTTGCCTTTTCTTCCTCCAAAGCTTCTTCTCTTGGTGTGCCTCATCCCTTAGGGCTTTCTCTAGTTTTTGGGCAGAACTTGGTCGACCAAAATAAGGGAAGAAGAAGGGCGCATCACATATATAGGTGGGGGGAAGAAAGACTTTTCAAAAATTCCTATTTTAGCCTTCGTTCTTGGCATTTTTGTTTCTAGTTCTTTTTAGCTCCTTTTTGAGAACCGTCTTTTTCATTATGAAATTTAGGTTCCCAATTTAGTAAAATGCCTTTGGAATCACTTAAATTGAAGCTAAAACCTTCCCGAACTAATCAATTAAAGTTCGAATCAACTGACGTTGGAAAACATTTACCTGAGGGGCTTTAGCTGTCCTGGGGCTTCCCATAGTTTTCAGTATCCTTAAGAACCTTAGAGAACTAAAAATTTTTATTTAAAAAGCCATCCTATGTGAATTCTAAAATTTACTCAAAATGACAAAAATACCCTTACGTTTCGTCTATCTTTCGTCACAATTCGTTTATTTATTCTAGCTCCGTTTTTCTTTTTGTCTAAACCTGGGATTCTCATTCTTAGGAGTCTAGAATGCTTCCCAAATTTTTTGGGACCTTAACTACATCATTTCAGGGGACTTTCTTTTATATCCGGTGAATTTCATTCGTTTACGGAGAAACCGTATGTTACGTTTCTTGCATTTTTTCTCATTTTTAAAAAACCAAATATTACACTTCTCCTTCTTTAAATAAATTTCATCCTTAAAATTTGGGGTATACTTTCCTCTTACTCTTTTCTTTTCTGGTAATTGCTCTTTTCTTTCCTTTCTTGTTGGCTCTATACGCTTTTCCCAGCAATTTTACTCTTTCGAGTTTCTCTCGACCAAGGGATTTGCATTACTAGCTCTTAGTGAGGGCTCTATTGTTATAGAATACATGTTAGTTCTTCTTATAAAGGAAATAAGTTCTGGCTCTAGAGGCCTATCCTAGCAGAGCTTACTAATCATATTTGATTAGTTTCAACCCATCTGTAAAGGTTAATATTCTTCTCAGTGAACTCATTTATATATCTCAAGAGGTGACTTATTTCATATCAAATCTCCCATATCTCCCAATGGCTTGTCATAAAGTCTCATCTTCTTTTCTAATCATTACAACCATCGGAGGTTTCTGTCTATCTATTTACTTATCTATATGTATCGTCCATTGCTCATCTCTGTGTTCTTTCTTACTAGCACATCCCATAATTACCATTCATATTTCTTTCTATTATAAGCCTCATATCTCAATTACTTATTGGGATTACAACTCCTTTGTGGAGTTTCTATTTTTAATGATTCTAGTTTCTTTATTTACTACTACATTTGTCTCTGTAGGCCAGGACTTTTCTATACCTTATTTGCTTACTTGCAGTGGCATTTTATAATCTCTCATTTCAACACTAATAGGCCTAACATATATTCCTCATACTAGCATCGAAGAGCTACTATCACTGACTACTGTTGAACTCTGGTGGGATGCTAATTATTCTCATAGTTTTTGCTCATTGGAGACGTACTGTACCACTTACCTCATGTAAAAACTGCACCTGACCCCTTTCTGAATACATAAACTAGGTAGTGGTTTATCTGGCTCTAAACCTGGAAAGCTACTTTCTTACTTTCCTTATCCCATCCTATGCTCATCTCTCAAGAGATCTAGTCAGTGGTTTAACTATCTGAGTAAAGCCTTCATATTTCTATAGCAACAATCTACTAGACTCAGGAGATCTCTAGTCTTTGAGACAAAAGCTAGCTAAAATTGTATTAGCCTTTGAGACTAATTGCTTTATAAAAGCTATCTCAGGCTGTCATCTTACCAGAGAACTATCATGTTGTGACTAGGGCTCTTTGTAATTCTGTGGGATCTATTATGATCCCTGGGTCTACTGCGACCTCTCAGAGCCCTACTAAGGCCTACTGTGACTTACTGTGCTATGCTAAGATCTACTATGATCTATCTCTAGGAGACGTCAAAGCCTAAGATCATTATATCTAATAGTAAATAAATACTCATTAAGTCCAATAACTATCGCTTATAATAGCGGAGGCTAAACTTAAAGGTACATCATGCTCTTCGTGCGAAGTGGGTTATGTGTCATCTGATTCTCTAAGATCCTATCATACTAATACTTAAGAGCATCTTAATTTTTGCTCATCGCTTCTCATGGGATCCTCAGGTTCCCACTTTAGCCTCTTTTATACTTGGGCTATCTTTTCTTACTCTAGTTGTACTTAACTATCTTTTTCTCTCATATCCTACAATTTTTGAATATACCCACGTTCTGCTTTTGAGTGCCTTGGCACTAGGGCATCTCACACATTAAGTGTGACTAACATTTCTAGTAGGAGAGAGACTATGCACTGTTCCTTATTTATTTCATTTACATATAGTATAAGGGACTCATGCTATGTATATTGAATCTAAACATTCTCTATTGAGGATTCCTCTCTATATGCTTTTCTTACTATTTTAGTATTCTTGGAATCCCTTTACTTTTCTTTTCTAACTTATCTCATTCTTTAAATAATTAGGATACTTTTCGATTATCGGGACACTTTGGTGGTTGATGTCGTCATTTACTACGTACTTAAGTCAAATTACTATTAGGTTGATCAGAGCCAATATCATGTAACCATTGTTGCAAGCAAACTATAACATCAAACACTAATACATGAGTGCCTCATGACTGAGCTCAAAGCTACTATCGCTTGTATATTGTAAGTTTCCTAATAATCTAAGGTATCCCTTTCTTACTTTTCTTTATCTGTCCTATTCTCGTAGGATACTTGGAGAAAATAGAATTCTTTCTCTACTTCGTCCTGAGATCTCTCTGTATTGCCTGACTATTTTTACTTCGGGTACTATCATGCAAAAAGGGCATTTATGTTAATGACAGTATGCTTCTTCAAGTATTCAAGCACATCAACTAAATATTTATTCTTAACCTACTATGTCATCAGCTTAAATACTGTCATGTATTCTCTCTCTTTTACCTTTCTTATCCTTTTACTTCAATAAAAGGATGCTTTACTACTGGCAATCTTTGTTACCAGTTCGGGTTTCTTTACGCTCAAGAGCACCAGCATTTTTCCTGGGTTCCTCTACTTGTTCACTCTCTGTAACATCAAGGGGGTCTAATTTCTCTTATACTATTGCTTTGCTCTTAATTAAACTGTCCCTTGGTAAGAAAGTTTCTATTTCATGAAATCCTAAGAATTATATTCTATGGCACTCTTGGCTTACACTATTTCTCTACACAATACAAGACTCGCCTTTTGAGGCGGTTCCTAGCCCTTTCAAGCTTCCTGAAGGGTACTAAAGCACTAGCTGTTTATCTTAACTCACTGCTACATTTGGATAAGAGCTAGGCTTCTTTTCTGTTTAATCTCTTTAGCCTCATCCCTAGGAGCACAGTATACTAATTTTAAAGTTCCACTAATCTAATCCAAGACATGTACTCTCACTGTCTGGATTCTACCTTACTAGAAACTTATGCTCTATTGGGTGCTCTAATTACTCACGTGCCTTAGCCCTATATCATTTTCATATTAGAGAGCTCGTTTGACTAGTTATTGGACCCTTGTCTGTTTACCTCTCTGGGCTCAGTTTACTTATTTAGTCATTACTAAAGCGAGGATATCTCTTTTGTAGTTAGTTTCTCAGCTCTTTCTCACTTCCTTTATTACTATACTTTATAACTCAGGGGGTCTATCTAGGGGAATTTACTAATCACTATTGGGTGGTTTTCCTCGACTTAGGATATCTCATCTTTCCTTTCTCGATACAAGGAGAATTTTCATTGAGCATTTCATTTACATATCTTACCTAGAATGATGCTACTGATCATCTTCCTTAGGTTTTAGCTTATGCTTAGCTTGGGCTAGCCATCTCATCAGACCTATAGCTTACCATAAGCCCTATTGGCTCATAGGCTCACAATAATTCAGTGCTTTCTAAACTATCCTCATTCTCTTCTGGGCCTCTGTCATTAGGCTAATCATACTCATCTTTAGGTGTTACCTGTAAGGTATACCCTTCCAGGGGCACTCACTATATTCTTCACTACTAGTAGCCTTACCTTATGTAAATTTCAAGGCTACATTAACATTATGTCAACAGGGTCCAAGATCTTGTCAACAAGGTCTCATATATTGCTAAGCAAAATTCAAGACCCTGTCAACAAGGTTTTCCTAATAGTGTCTATATGGTTTTAAACTCATCATATTAGCTTGTTATAGTATTCACAGGGTTAACATTTTAGGTTGAAGTCAACACCTCATAGGCGGGTCTCAACAGCCTTACTGCCCCTATGTTTAACATTCTCTAATGTTGAGCTCTTTTTTAGTCTCAACTGCTAGGTCCACTGATTTTTTTTACTAACCTTCCATGACTATTTACTATTTTTTTCTCTACTGATACTAGGGGTTCCCATTCTCTATGGGTCAACAAATCCCTTATCAATTCATTCTTCAAGTTGGCTTGAATATGACCAACAAGGCATTCATACTGCCATTCGCTATGGCTAACATATTATTCATTGTGGCTAATTAGCCTCAGGTTCACCCTAGTCTCCTATCTAAGTATTGGCCGCGACTAACTCCTTAATTGGCCATGGTGAGGAACTCTCTGGATTGCCTCGCTACTTCATGGAAGAATTGGCCATGACTAATGGCCTCTAATTGGTTTACTTTTTCAGAGATTGGATTTTCATCTTTAGCTACCAACCTGAGCCTTATTGCCGTTATAACTAACCCATCATCAAGCTAGAGGACTCTACCTCTTGCTTCGTTCATGCATAGCTAACTATTGCCTTTGGGCTATTGGGGCCCTAAGGAGTGTAGCTTGTAACTCTACTTCTGGCCTGAGGGAATTAGCCTTTTGGGCTCTAGAATTCATCTAGACATTTGGGTGTTGTGGCTAAGAGGTAATTCCTTTTTTTACTTCCCTTCTAGACTAGTCCCATGCAGTCGCAGTCTTATCTCATTCTGTGCTACATCCTTACTTGTCTTTGCATTACACGAGACATCTCGAAATGGTTTGAGTATGACTACTAGGGAGAATTAGGCCTCACATACTCTCTCTAGCAAGCCTCTTCGTATCAATGAGATCATTTTTCATTGTTTATACCTAAGGCTTGCTATTGATCCCGGTAAGCTATCATATCTAATAGAGCTATAACCGTTAGATCCCTTAACTCTGCTCAAGCTTAGCTCTGCTTAAGCTATTCTAGAGGCCAACCTTTCTCGATGCTTACTATCTACTCCAAGACCATTCTACAACTTACTTATCATAAACATAGCCACAAACTATCTTTATACACCCAAAATGTCTCATACAAGACCTTTCATATCTATACAAGCCTTTTATATAACCCTAGTGCTACATCCTCAAGCTAAATTCAATTTGAGGGAGCCTAAAACTTTGCTCTGATTCCAATAAATGTAACACCATACTTCTAAGATTCAATTCATGCAAATTCTCATGCCTCATCTCATGCTTGCTTTATAGGAGGTAATATAATGGTATTAATTCTCATGGATAAATTGCTATTTGCCACGTATAAATTTTCTTTTTTGATGTTTTGTGGTCCATATGGATTCATGTATCATATTATCATACTTAAATACATAGATAAAACTCATTTCCATTATCAAAATTTGTCTAGAGCTCATGTAAGGCAAAGGGAAGCATAAAACATATACTTGCAATTTTGGCAAAAAATTGCCCCTTTTTATCACAAATTTTAGAAAATTATAACTAATTCTAGAAAAATCAAAAACATATATTCTTTACCATTCTAGAAAGCTATACATGTCTAATTTATGCTAAAAATATGAACGGACCATGAATCATCACACAAAGGACGTTTGACATTCGAAAAAGGGTAGAGGTATGGTTGGCTATTGGTACTGTCATAGGTTTCTACAGCAAATTACAAAAATGTCCAATTAATTCTATAAAACTCCAATCTATGCAAATAATACCAATCTAGAAATTTATAGATGTTAGCTAGAGGGAAAAAATAACTTCAGATTAGTCCAAGCATGTCCAGGCATCAAGAACCAATCAAACAATAACCTTGGTCAGTTTGGATGCCTGATGTTGGATAGAAACTTCAAAAATTCATATCTCCCTCTCTAGACATCTAAATGGGATGCTTCTAGTTGGCACAAGTCATTGGGAGTGTCTAGTTTCTCCGTATAAAATTTTGTGGCAATTAGATATCATTTGCTCCTTGAGTGACATAATTCATTTTTGGACCTAAATAAACAGCACCCTTGACCAAAATTAGAAAATTGCCATTTTTTGGCTTTTGGCTCCAAATCTGTGGTTTGTGGCATGTTTTAAGCCATTTATGACTTATATGGATAGAGTATGAGTAGAGAAAATTATTGGTGAGTT
Source organism: Erythrophleum ivorense (assembly GCA_026724425.1). Lineage (NCBI taxonomy): Eukaryota > Viridiplantae > Streptophyta > Magnoliopsida > Fabales > Fabaceae > Erythrophleum > Erythrophleum ivorense. The sequence continues at coordinate 16,892,912 of JAIUCV010000012.1, read as the reverse complement.
CACAAGGTTCATCGAACGTGAAATACATTTTTTAAACCCTGACATGATGCAATAAATTCAATATTTTTAATCCTTTTTCTTGGTTTTTCATTGAGTCCACTTAAGACCAACTTTGGATATGAGAATATGATGCTCAATAACCAAATTTGATGGTTGCCTCTTATTGTTGTGATCGATTTGGGTATTATCCCATGTGTATCGTATGAGAAACTGGGTCTGGGTGTTGATACTTTGCCTAATGGTTTGTTTGCATTTGTTTCTATTAGAGGCCGCATGAGCACTTCCCATGTACATTAAGTGTTATTGTGTAAATTGATTGTTGTTCTCTACTATTAAATTGTGATGCATGCTTATACCTATTATAAATTGATTATTAGCATGCACTAGATGGCTAGTAATGTAGTTATGTTTGAATGTGAGTATATGAATCATCACCTTACCTGAATATGGCACTATGCCTAGTGTGAAATGGGTGTTGGAGCTAAGTTACTTTTTTACCCACAATCCAGACTAAGAGATGGTTAGAGCATAGATGGTCAAAGCTCCTTATAGTTGTTTCCCATCGAGCTAGTAAAACTAAAAAGGTGAAATTGAGAAAGTGGTCAGTGAGAGGGTTCATATGCCTGAGTGTGTTACCGGGGGAGTTAGTAGCCTAAGATTGTGCACAAATTACAAAGAACTTGGCAAGGTTACCATTAAAAACACGTATCCTCTCTGGAATTGATGATCTTTGAATCAGTTTAAGGGAATTGACTTTTTCCAAGATAGATGCTAGATCTAGGTCCTATTAATAGAAGATGAGGACTGAAGATGTCTTAAAAATGGGTTTCGAAGTTGATATAGAAATTTTGAGTCCCTAGTCATGTCTTGTGTAACATCATAATTTTTTAGCTTATTTCATATTACTTCCATGTCTTATATCATGCAATTCATGAAGGAGTAAGAAAAATGACATTAAAATAATGAATATTTTAATGTTGTGAAGTGAATAAATTTTTCCTTCAGTGTCCCGTGGACCATGTGAGCTCATGTATCACATTCTCATATTTAATTACATAGATACAACTCAATTCCATCACCAAAAGTGGCCTAAAACTCGTGCAAGGCAAGGGAATACACAAAATTCATAGTTGCAACTTCGGCCAGAATTTCCCATATTCTGTCACAAACTTTGAAAAATCATAACTAATTTTAGAAAAATCTAAATCATGTATTCATTAACATTATGGAAAGCTATAGATGTATAATTTATGCCAAAAATATTTCTAGGCCATGAAACATCAAGTAGAAGACATTTGATATTTGAAAAGCACTCAAGGTTGAAGCTGCCTGGGCTACTATCACAACTTATTGTCATAAATTTTGAAAATTTATAACTAATTCTAAAAAAATTCAAATCATGAAAACTCTATCAATATGAGAAGATACAGATTTTAAATTTAATAAAAAAATAACTTCATATCACACCAAGTCCATTTAGGAACTGAATTATGATGGAATAGTACTGAAGGTCCAGTGGCATTACTAGTACTGATATGAAACTTCAAAAATTCATAACTCTCTACTCAAACCTCCAAATGAGATGATCTTTGTGGTCACAAAATTATTATAATCTCTAGTTTATTCCTGTAAAATTTCACAAGCATTGGACACCATTTGGTCCTCAGATGACATAGAATACAAAACTGACCATATGAACAATGCACTAAACCAAAACCAAAAAATTTTCCAATTTTAAAAATTCATAATTAATTCTGTAGAGATCCGATTTTTATTCAATTTATCTTCCCAAAAATCTCTCAATGAGCTCTACATGTCTTTGAAATTTCATGGGAAGATTCATCTATTTGGTCAGTTTGTGCCATAGGGTTCCAGTTTGGTCATTTTCATGGTCTTTACAAGCACCAAAGTGTTCAAATTTACTTCCCAAGCTTGTGTGGCCACTTGAGCACGTGGGATTGCACCAAAATGACATTTTAAAATTCTCTCAAAGGTGTACATACCCAGAATTTGCAAACTCACTCTCTCACCCCATGCCATACACACATTTCCATGATACTAGTCTTGCCACTATATGTCCAAAATGCGCATTTCCATACATATAACCTTAAATCTCATTTGTACATGATACATTTGTAACACCCCATAATTAATTAAGGTATTAATCATAGATTAAAATTAATTAAGAGTAATTAATATGGGCTCGTTGGGCAAGTTAAGTGAATGGAGACTTTAGAGAGATAAATTATTAATGTGTGTTTGAGATTTAATTGTGATAGAAATTCTATCTAGGCCTAAATTAATAGATCATGAGAAGAGGCTAATGGAGGCCCAATGGATTATGTGCATACCTAAAACTCTTGAGCTCTTCAAACTTGGGCCAAACCTAGTTAAACTTCAGCAACTTAAGTGTAAAAACTGGCCCAGTAAATTCTGCAGTCCAACACCTCTAAACTGGCCCAACAAACTTAAAAATCTGAAGCCCAAATGAAAATGGATCTTGGAGCAGCCCATGACCCATACTTGACCCAACTAAAACCCAACTTAAACCCTAATACCCCAGCCACTTTCTCACTTGCTGAAACATAAGACTCAAGAGGCAAATTCGGAGGTGGAGAAGGAGGTTAGGGTTTGGGACCAAAATTCTGCATTTTTTCACACTTAGTGCAAGATTCAGCCAAGGTAATAGTTATACAACTTAATCCCCTCATCTTTCCCTTTAATTTGGCCCGATTAGTTTTTCATTTGGAGCATTTTCATCCTACCCAAAATCTAAAATGTAAGTGTTTGGGGGTTTTCTTGATGAAATTCGTAGGTTGAGCTTAGGGCTGACTTTGGGTGAGTTTAAACCCTCCATTTTGATGCGTTATTGGTTGATTTGAGACCCCCATAGCTGATTTAAAAAATGGGTGTTAGTTTTGCACGAAATTGCTTGAGATTTTCGGTGGAATGTGGAGTTTTCTATTAGATGACACTTAAATCCGAAATTGGGACTTGTTGTGGCTGGGTAAATGATTCTTGGGTAGTCATTAGCATTTTAAATTCCTTGGGTACTGATTATGACTATTAATGATGAATTAGAGTAGTAATTCTATGATGCTATGGTTATAGGGGGATTTCTACATCATTGGTGATCGTTGCAAGTGTCTGCAAGTGAGGTAACCGGGTTTACATTAATTCCATTTATATATCTGTGTTAATTTCATATTTTGCTATACATGAATGATTTGAAATGTTGAATGAATTGGTTGGCTATCTGTTGAATTGTGATTGGACCTTGTGAGTCCATGGTGGAGCTGTGGTGCGGCTGCCACCTGTGCATGTGCTTCGATCGAGCACCGGGTTATGATCAAACCCCAGATGCACTGAGCCCCTGTTGTGCTCAATGAGGAGTAGGTGCCGTGGACGGGCCTCTCCGGTGTTAATGGCCTTTAACATGTGATAATATGATTGCTAGTATGGGATAGTAATCATGATAGCCTAACTATTTCATTTACTGTTATGAACGGTCTACTATTGGTGTTTATGTGAAATTATGCATGTATGTGAATTAATATGGAGTATATGATGGAATTGTCTTGGTTACTAAGATTCATATCTCACCCCGTTTCATGGAATTAACATTTCAGGTGAAGGTTCTTCGAGTAAGGATAAGGGTAAGCAAGTGGATGAACATCCATGAGCGGAGGCCTGGTGTGGGGAACTACACTTGGTCTGAGTAGAATAGGGTAGATTCTAATTTTGTTAAGTCTTATATAGTATCATCATTTATCTGCATTGCCAAGTGTAGGAGAATGTATTTTGATAGCATGGAATGTAACTAATGAGATATAGGCTTTACATTAGTTGTTGATCGATGTATGAACCTCAACATTCATTTTGAGTAATGAAATCCTTTGATATTAGATTGTCGACTTGAATTAGTGATGTATGGAACCTTAACGAAATGTTAATTGTTGGAAGCTTATATAATTTCTTGAAATATCAATATGTGTAATTACTGACATATGGTAGTTAGATGGGTAGGATTTCATACTTAAATTTCAAATTAGAGATGGTAGGATAGCTGGGTAAATAAGGTGCACAAACACCATGGGAGTTGCATAATTCATGGTAGAGTGACCCTAGGGGGGTTATTGGAGGAAGAGTGGAGAGTATGAGGCAAGGTTTTGAGAGTTGTAGGTTCAGGAGGTGGTTGGCCGCGGCCAAAATATTACTAGCCGCGGCCAATAGTGGCGAAGTTGCCCAGGGAGAGCACCAGAGAGAAATTCACCGCGGCTAATATGTAATTGGCCGCGGCTAACTTCGAGAGGCTAACCTGAGAGTCGTCCAGAGGGAAATTCGCCGCGGCAAATTGAGGAATTGGCCGCGGCGAACTTTTACGAAAATGAGCCAAGCATTCTTGAGAGGAATTAGCTGCGGCTAAGGGAGTAGTTGGCCGCGGCCAATACCGAGAGGCGAGCGAGGGAAGTTCCAGGAGGCTTCTTCGCCGCGGCGCCATGTAGGTTGCCTGCGGCTAAGGTCCAACTCGCCGCGAAGGATCAAGCCGAGGGGAAGGGTCAAGCCGAGGGGAATTGGCCGTGGCTAGATGGAAATTGGCCGCGGTTAATGTCCCGAAATCCCTATATTGACTATAAATTCTTGGTTTTTCTTATGGTATCCTCAAGGGATGATTTAGAAACATTAATAGAAGATAAATGTGATGTGGGAATGATAGGTAATATAATCAAGGCTTATAAATGAATGTTTGCTTTCCCCTGAGGCATGTAAGTGGTATTAGTTATGTGATTGATGACTCTGACACCATTAAGGTTCAAATTTCCCTATATTTCCATAATATGTAATTAGTCTCAATGCCATGTAACCCTGCTTTATAGTTATTAATCACGTGATCTACCTTAATTACAGTGATTAGGGGTTAGGGTCGTCACAACATTAGCATAATTATATATGTTCATAACATCATGGCACATATAAAACAATAGATTACAACATTTGCCATTCATATGGCCTTAAAAAACAAAAATCCATGCACTTTAATGTCATACTCTCATCTTTCAAGTGGTTGGCTCCTATTTCCTTGTTCTCTTGGTCCACCTAAAATGTTAGAACATTGGAGATGACACATAAAAGATGCAAAACAAGTCTTACAAATGCATGCATGAGCATATTGACATGTGCAAACATTCAAAAGACATTTTTTAACATTTGAACAGGGCATATGTAGCATACATAGGCTTGATAAATAAATGGATTAGTCATACCCATTCACTTGTGGATTTTGGACTTGCCTCACCCATTTCTTTAAGAGATTTTTAACTCAACCTTACTCTTAGGAGTCAACCTCACTCTTGGGAGACTCTTTACTTTGTTTCAACCAATTGTAAGGGTTCTTGGCTTATTCTCACCTTTGCTAAAGGTTCTTGGCTTCTCCATAATCAAGCAAACCTAAGCAAACATCATAAACATTATTTAGAAACATAATGCATCATCATGGTACCATGGAATAAGAGCTCATACTAGAACACTTTTTATAGCTTAAAACACATATACACACATTCAAAGACAAGCCAAGTATACATTCATGCATGAGAGAAGAAGGAGTGAGCTACCTTGGATGCAACCATATAATTTTCTCCTTGAATTTGCTCTCCCTTCCTCGGCCTTACACACACAAAGGTGTAGGGTTGGTTTCTCTTGGCCTAAACACAATTTATGGAAGCCAATTAAGTTCATGGAATTAATTTTAAGGCCACACATCTTCCTTAAACACTAACTTGGTTTATTAACCCCTTTAATGTTCCAAAAATGCACCTAATAAAGTAACACCTATCAAATAAATTCTAGGCTCCATTCTTTCCTTTCATATATGATTCTTGATTCCTTTTAAGCCTCTTGGAGTCATCACACAATTAAAACAAAGAGCCTAACTACATGTTACTTTTTTAGGTCATATTATGGAACATACAAGGCCAACTCCCTTTCTATAGTTTCTAAATTTTTCCCAAGGCTTCCCCTTATCTTCACTCATCATATATGACTCAAAAATGGGCTTGAAAAATTTTAAAACTCTCCCTAGGTGTGCTAACCCTTCTAGGCCGAGACTAGGAAGCATTATGGCATCCATAGACTTTGCTTTGTTTTCTTGATGGAAGAAGCACATGGGAAGACTTCTAGGGATCTTAGGAGCTTATTCAAAAACTTATTTAAGCCTAGAAATCATTGTATAAGATTATATTTTGCAAGGAACACTTAAAACCCTAGATTTTCTATCTTGAATTTCCATGGTTCTTTTGTTGTTTTCTTTGCATATTCTTATTCTTCTCCATTAAATTCCTAAGATTCATCCTTGGTTTAGTTGAAAACTGAACTCCCTAGGGCTAGCCATATGTAGCTCGAAATACTTATAAGAGAAGAGAGGAGGAAAATCAAGTGAAGGAATAGCAAAATACCTTGATTTCCTTGGTTCTTCTTGCTTGTTCTTCACCTTCCTTGGCCTCCTCACCTTAATTTTGAAAATTTCCCCCTGTTCTTCCCTTAAAATAGATCTAAAATCTTCAATATAACCATAGGAAAGAAAGGGAAATGGAGGAGAAGAGGTTTTCTAAAGAAAGAGCATGAAAAATAACCAAAAATCCATACCTTTTGCCTTTGATTTCTCTTCCTCTTCCTCTTCCTCTTCCTCTTGTGCGCCTCTCTCCTTAGGGTTTTTCTTTACTTTAGGGCAGAAACATAAGTGGCTAAGTGAGTGAGAAGGTTGGGCACCATCTATTTATAGGTGGGAGGAATAAAAACTTTTTAAAAATTTTTATTTTGCCCTTCGTTCTTGGCATTTTTGTTTCTAATTTGTTTTAGTTCCTTTTTGAGAATAACCTTTTCCATTATAAAATTGAGGTTTCCAATTTAGTAAAATGCCTTTAGAATCACTCACATTGGAGATAAAACCTTCCTGAATGAATCCGTCAAAGTTTGGGTACACTGATTTTGAAAAACGTCCACTGGAAGGGGTTTTAACTGTCCCGAGGCTTCTCATGGTTTTCAGGGCCTCTAAGAACTCAAAATTTTCATTTAAAAAGCCCTCTTATGTGAATTCCAAAATTTTCTTAAACTTATGAAAATGCCATTATGTTTCGTAAGTTTTTCATTAAATTTCATTTCTTTATTCTAGCTCCATATTTCTTTCCATTTGAGCCTAGGATTCTCATTTTTAGGAGTTTAGAATGCTATTTAAATTTTTTGGGACCTTAACTAATTCATTTTGAGGGACTTACTTTGAAAATGCACCCATTTTCATCGTTTAAGAAAAACAAGATATTACATCTTGAGTGATACCTTGGTTGATTAAAATGGGAGATTCCACTACTCTCACTCTCTCACAGCACTATTCGAACTGGGAGACACCACTAGCCCCCTATTCTATGGGAGCAACAACTCTACCTTAGTCAAAAGCTAAGTAGAGGCACTACATTGTCGGTAGCCAACCTTAGCTATATATCAAACTTCCCATGTTTATAACGTGTCACCTAGGATGGCTGTCCCCTATCAAGTTAAACTTATTTCCTCTCAGAACTTTACTATTCCAACATACCTTACCTTCCTTCCCAACGTTAGTAGAGACATTCACATCATATTTTCATCTTAACCCTTTTCAATTCTAGGGTTTCTTTTTATCTCATCCTTCACCTGCATCAAACCCTGCAGGTTACTTTCAATCACTCAATCAACTCCCCAACAAGGACACTACATGCTCTAGTGGGTGGTTTCAACCTCTTCTCTTTTAGGGTGCAAGTAATCTATCAGAAGTTAATTACGGTGGTTTTGGGGGCATTTCTCTTATCAACATTTCTCTTTTCTAGGGCATTTTGCAACTGTAGTACCACTAGTACCACGTTCTACTACTACTACACACACCATTTCTACAGGACCATCATAGCCTGTTATTACCTTAGGCAATTCACAATGATATAGGGCTTTCAAAGTTTGCCCTAGCAAATTTGCCCCATCAAAATGCCTACCAAATTATACAAAAGAACCACAATCACAACACATATACGCAATATCACAACACACTTTATAAAAGCAATCATTCTTGACAAACTTACATTACATTCATAAACAATTCCATATGCACCTAATTCCGACGTTCTAAGGCCTAAACATAGAGCTAGGCTGCTTGAACCATTGCTTTGATACCAATAAATGTCACACCATAATATATTGAGCATCATATTCTCATATCCAAAGTTGGTCTTAAGTGGACCTAATGAAAAACCAAGAAAAAAGATTTAAAATATTAAATTTATTTGGTTACGTTAGGGTTTAGAAAACTTCATTCCGCGTTCCATGAACCCCGTGAACTCATTGATAACATTCCCTACTCATACTTTATCCATACAAGTCACAAATGGCTCAAAACATCTATAAACCACAGATTTAGAGCCAAAAGCTAGAAAAATGGCAATTTTCTTATGGGTCCAGAATTTAGATTTTTGACACCAATTTCGGAAAATCATAATTAATTATAGAAAAATCAAAATCAAGCAATCCATAGCTTTCTGGAAAAGCTCTAGATGTTAACTTTATACTAAAAATAATCTAAGCCATAATAACATCGTTTGGACCACATTTGACAATAGAAAGGTGACATAGGCCAAACTTATAAAATGCCTTTGGGATCACTCAATTTGGAACTAAAAGCTTTATGAACGAAATGGTCAAAGTTCGGGTCAATCGATGTTCAAAAATGTACACCAGAGGGATTTTAATTGTCTTAAGGCTTCTCATAATTTTTAGGGTCTCTAAGAACCCTGGAGAGTTCAAATTTTCCATTTAAAGAGCCTGCCTATAAGTATTACAAAAATTGCCCGAAATTACGAAAATGTCATTAAGTTTTTAGCAATTTTATTGAACTACTCCAACTGTGGTTTCTGGCCATCTTAGATCTTAGATCCTCAGTTTCTATTATTTAAAATTTTATCTTACTCTTATTTGGCCTCAAATCATCCTCTTCGGGGGATTTCCTTTTGTATCCGATAAATTTCATACGTTTACGGAGAAACCATATATTACGTTTCTCACATTTTCTCTTATCTTTGAAGAATTGGATATTACACTTTCTAAATTGATTCAAGAGCTACTGATTAGTAACCTAGGTTTATATCTAGTCTTATGGATTGTCAAGAACATTTATTAGTTGTTATGGTTTTAGGGCATTTGTTCTTTCATTATCCCTCTTAACTAAGGCATCTTGCAACTATATTATCATTTCTTACTACTGATACATAATTTGCCTTTCTTGGTACATCATAGTTTATTGTTGATCCAAGTGATCCATAATAGTTTGTATATTAGCTACCACTAGATCTTTATACTATGCCCTAGTAGGTCTGCCCCTATTTGTATTCACTATTTTGTTTGAAAGGAACTATAAACTTTAACATATAACATATATTCACAACATAGTTATCAACAATTTCTAATATTCTTGACAATTCACATACCATATACACAGATAATTCAAGCACTCCCCAAACCAAAACAAAGAACTAGATTGCTTGAACTTTGGCTCCGATACCAAAAGTGTTACACCATATCATATTTCAATTACATTATTAGTCCATTTAGAAACCTATAACCACAACCATACTTTTAGCAGCCAAAATTTCAGTTACTAAATACTTCAAATGAACTTGTAATGGTCAAAAATAATTTCTAATCACTCTGTTCCACAAATTCAAGTTTAACCTTTTTTGTTTCATCCAAAATAACATATATGTAGGATGAAACCCAATAAAAATAGTCATTTGCATAATATGACTATAGAACACATAATGGAGCCCAAGTTTTAAAAATTTATAACTTGAGTTACATAACTCCAATTAATGCAAATTGGGTGTCCTTGGAAAGTTTATGATGTGAAATTTTCACTATAAAAATTTTAAATCAAAATGAATCCATTTGATCTCTTAAAAGACATGAAATTTATGGCTATATCAGAAAGCATAGTACTAGGGCTTAACAGCTTTTGGGGGCTAACTTTGAAAATTCACCTAATATTCTATAGACTTTGGCCCTGTCGAAAGCTCTAAATGTCTTTAGACACTCATCAAATTTTAATTTCAAATTCGATCATTAAGACTGCCAAGGGTAAAAGGACATTTTCAGGCTCAAATGGTCAAAATGTTGGTTCTATATGGTACCAAGTGAGCTCTAAAATGCCATATCTTGTTATGAGGAAATTTAAATCAATATGTGCATTTTATATCAATGATTCACCATATGAAATTTGCCTTGCAACTAAAATTCACTATCCCGCATGAGCATATGCATGTAAACCACATAGAGCCCCACATGCTAAATCGTGTTCTAATGTTTTATACATACTTCTAATAGTCATACATTTATGGTCTCACACTTTTATACAAGTTTCCATTACTTTACATAGAAATATAAGTTGACAAAACCACATAACAATATCATTTCTTAAGCTACACACTTGTGAAATTTAGCCTTTTCTAGACCCTTGCATTTTCATTTTCCTTTCTTTGAGTTTTACTTGCCCATGGTTAGTGGAGGTAGAGAAAAATGAAATTAAAAAAATCCTAGTAGCTAAACCAACATTCAAGCACATGAAAGCAAGCATGAATGTTCTGCAATCATAGCCAATGCATACACAAGAGAGTGAATCCATGCTTTGGGAAATTTCCTTGGTTTAAACAAGAACAAATCCATGCCCTTGAGGGACTTTTGGCTTAAGGTAGAGCAAATCTATGCTCGCTTCCCTAGCCTCACATAATAAAGAGCCATCCTTCTCATAAATGCAAATAGGTCACATGCAATTGCCTAAATAATCAAACAAACACCAAGCCAAACAATTACAAACAATATACACAACAACTAAGGACTTAAGCAAACCAACAAACATATAAGAATAAAGGAAAAACTACCTTAACAAACAAATTCAATTTAATTTCCCTCTCTTTCCTTCTCTTGATCTTATGCCCTCACACACACACACACACTTTGTTGTGGTCTCATTGCTTAGCCTAGACACATCAATTAAAGCATAAAATAATCAATCAAGACATATTCAATCTCATCTTAACAATGCATGTGCAAATTAGGTTCTAAAGTATGGATTTGGTTACTTTGGGTGTTTCAAAATACCCCATTCCGTTTGCCACATTTCATGTAGCAATTCTGTCATTCATCTATCTTAATTTCCTCATTTTTTTTGACTAAAACAAGTCTAAAAGCCTAGCCATATCACCTATTCCATTTTTAAGGCCAATTATCATGGTACCAAATTTGCACACTATCAAAACTCATTATTTTCTTTAAACTAATGGTTCATTTAGCCTTTATATTACTCAATCAGGGCTCTTAAACCATAAAACCAAATAAAAAACTTCCCTAGGCACCCATTTCTCCCTTTGGACAAGACATAGCCATAGCCTTCCATCTTGGAGTTTTTGTACATTTCATAAGGAATTAAAGGCTTTTGGATATCTATAATTTGTTTCTAGCTCGATTATAGTATTAGAGAGATTAACCAACCCTTCTAGGGTTTTGAATTTCTCAAAGCCAAAACTAAACCCTAGGTGAAGCCATATGCCATTCCTTTGGTTCTTAATTAAATCTATTTGCATATTCTTGCTCTTCACCCTTTTAAACTCTTGGTTTCACCAAGTTTTCATCAAAGCTCAAGGTCTTCCCTCACTCTCTCTCAGCCAAATTCATCTATGGCTAGGGTTCTAAGAATATAAAAATTTTCCTAGCCTAAATCATACCTTTCTTTTAATGTGCTTTTGATGAAAATTATTTTGGCACAATTGGTTTCCTCAAATGAGCTTCTTCACTCAAGGGACCAGAGACAAAAATTATGCTTTTGAAAACCAAAGCCACCATAAGAGAGAGCAAAAGAAGTAAGAGAAGTTTGATAGCATCATAATCAGATTTAGCAAGTGCCCTTACCTATATAAAGTTTCCTTTTCCCTTCCTTCTTCTTCCTTCTTCATGCCACTAAAGGTCCCTTTGGAGCTGCCCTAGGTTGGTTATGAAGAGAAGAGTGAGGGTGGTATCTTACATATAGGAGATTCTAGGGTTTTATAATTTTTTTTCAAAAACACCAATTTTGCCCCTACATTTTAATTCCACCATTTAAGCTCATTTCTCAATATTTTCAGACATTGATAGCTCCATACTAAAATTTAAACACTCTTATTTGTTGAAAATATCTGTTTAAAGGTTACAGGGATTTAAAACAATCTAAAAAAAGTCTAGTCAAAGTTATATCTACTTAGGGTGTAAACTATACACTATTAGGGATTTAACCAAACTAACCTCATCTAGTTAATTTACTACACTTGTTTCATAATATTATGATCAAGGATATTCATTTCTCAAATCAATTATCCTATTTCCTAAATTCTTGATTTTTCTCCATTGGTTAAGCTCGAATTGGTTCTTTAGTTTTTACTGGTCTATTCTTTCCTGTGACCCCTTTATAATGAACTCCTTCCATTTTTTAAGGACTATTTTAGCTTACAAAATATAGAATATTACAAATCCAATTTAATTATTCTTATTCTTCATTAATCCTTATGGATATCAATTACTCTAATTATTCCATTTTGAAAAGAACAAAATTTTCTGCTATAGCAATGATTACAATTATCGCTAAAAGTTTTAGCAACAATTGTAGCATCTGCTACTAAAAGCTTGGCTAGGTGTTACATTGCAGCAATTGTTTACAACAACATGAAGAACTATCTTATTGCAATGGTTGTCACAACCACTACTATTAATAAAGTGAATTTAACAATGATTGCTCCACAATCATCACAAAAACACACATACCTTATAATGATGGTTATGATCATCATTATTTTTTTTTTTTTATATATTTAAACCTAAATATGGATATAAGTATAAATGACTTATACACAATAATCATACTAGATATAAATCTTAAATTGTCATTTAAGTTAAAAATTTAGTCTAGTACATGCAATAATATTGTCATGCGAATTGTCATGGGAAACAAAATTCTTACGAGTTAATAGATAAGTCCTATAGTTACGATATCATTTAACAAAAGATCTTATATGTCATAAATCTAATAACAATTTTCTTCTTGATTGAAAGATGGTGGAGAATGATTTGGCACATTACTTTACTTCAATGACAAGAGATAAACTGTAACAACCAAGAAAAGAAAGAAGAAGAAAAGAAAAGAGAAAAGAAAAGGGAAAGAAAAGAAAAGCTGAAAAATTTTGCAAGCTAAAAAAATTCTAAGTCTTCTCGCCACAGCCCAGCTATAGCGAATGTGCTTATTCGCCATAGTGAGAAATGGCCTAGCTATAGTAAGAATGCCTTCTCGCAATAGCGGAAATGCTTCTAGCTATAGCGAGTGTGGGCATTCCATATAAAATCCAGGGAGTTGCTCGCCGTAGCGACGTCATAGCAAAGGCAGAGGTCTGGAACAGACACGAGCTCGCTGTAGCGAGGGTGATGGCTCGCTATAGCGAGAGAAGTCCGGAAAAGCGAGAAAAAAAGAATTTGACTTTTTAAAAGCCTCCAAATCTCTTCTTTCTTTTTCTAACCGACTCAAGCTCACTTTAAGAGAGAGAAAAGGGCAGAGGAGAGAGAGAGAAGCCTAGAAGAGGAAGGAAGAACAAGAAAGGTAAGGATTTCAATGGCTTTTCTCTTAGCATGTTACTCTTCTCCCCTTCCCCTCTCTTCCTACGGTTTTGGTAGCTAAAATAGTTAGGTCTTGAGCTTGGTTCAGAAGAGGGAGAGTGGGAAACCACTCTTGAGGGAGGTTAGAAGTTATATAGTCTTCTCTTTCTTGCTTTCCCTTCTTAAGAGCTTGAGAGTTTGAGAAAAGAGAGAGGATAGTTCATGGATTCTAGTGAGAGAAAGAGACCTAGTTTGACATGCTCAGTAGGGTTGATAAGAAGAGATCCCTAGCTTATGAATCAAGTATTAAGGAATTAATTCCATGCTTCTTGTGTGGTTAGGTTCAAGAGAAGCTCTCCCATCTAGAAGTGGTTGTGAAACCAACAAGGGAGGAGATAGATTAAAGAGGAAGGTTGTTAATAGCTAATAAGGTAGCTCTCTCCACCTTCTTTCATGCATAATTGTGTGCTTACATTGTTTTACTTGTGTGTATGTATGATTTGAGCTATGAAAAGTATGTTAGCATGATGATGCCTTATGTGTTTTAATGATGTTTTGTGTGATTTCTTGGGTTTGCTTGAGTATGGAAAAGCCAATAACCCTTTAGCCATGGTGAGGATGAGCCAAAACCCTCAAGTTGGTTGAGACAAAGTAAAGAGTCTCCCAAAAGTGAGGTTGACTCCCAAAGAGTAAGGGTTGAGTCTAAGAACCTCTTAAGTATGGGTGAGGCAAGTCCAAAATCCACAAGTGAGTGGGTGAGGCTAATCCATGTACTTGGCAAGCTTTCATATGTTATGTATGGCCCACTCACATGTTGAGAATGTTTTTCTTTTATGCATGGCTAGTTTAAATGTTGCAAATGCTTTCATTATGATTTTATATGCTAACATGCCATACATACATGGTGAGGCTTGTTTGCATGCTATATATGTATGATTGAATGAGAGATGAGCTATTGAGATTCTTTAAATCTCACTCCCCCTCTCCACCATCCCAACATGCTAGGTGGACCAAGTGAGGCAAGAGATGGGAGCTACCAAGCTTGAAGCTAGGGAGATTAGTGAAGACTTGTAAAGGAACTTCTTGTAATTATGTTGTACTTAAGACAAGGGATGTAAATTAATGATGTACATGATGTAGTACCTACAAATGTTTGTTAAGTAATGTATTTATGATGTATGTATGAGAATTAGAATGATTTTGAATGAAGAAGCAAGTTTTGTTATGAAAAGTATGATTCTAGCATAGGCCACATGAGTGTATAAGTGGGTGTGGGATAGGGAGTTTCTCCAATCTAGGTTACTAGACACTTGAGCCATGATTGATGGCCCCTATAGATTCTTTTTCATGTGCTCAAAGAGTCATAGAGGAAGAAGAACTAAGATTAGACCCCATGAGCCCCATTCTTAGCCAAGAAAGTGGCTTTTTGCATTTGATATCAAGAGTTAACCAAATGACCTCTTCTTGCTTTGAAATTCGACATGTGACTAGATCCTATTTAGAGCTGTCTGGGAAGCTAAAGATCAAGTCATTTGGAGGTCTATAGCATTTTCTATGATTTTTCAAAGTTGGCATCAGAAATTCGGATTTCAGAAAATACTGTTCATTTGGTCAGTTTAGAAATTGTGTCATCCGAGGGGCAAACGTAGTCCAATGGCTACGAAATTTTATACATAGAAACTAGCTAGTCACAGTGACTTGTAGGAACTGGAATAACCTCATTTAGAGGTCTAGAGAGGAAGATATGCAATTTCGAAGTTCCAGCCCAGAATCAGTCATCCCACCAGACCCGAGGTACTGTTTCATCGGTTTCCGGGAGTTTGGTTGGATGAATTGATCTGGAAATATTTTTCCTCTCTAGATAACATCCACATATTTCCATATTCATATCGTTTACAAGCATTGGATATTTGTGGAATTAGTTAGACATTTTTGAAGTTCATATCAGTAAACTGTGACAGTAACAGAACCCCCTCTGACCAGTAGATGTTTTCGGATGTCAAACGCTTTGTGCATGAGCTTTTAAGACTTCTACATATTTTCCCCATAAATTAGACAGTCTAATATTTCTAGAATGACCGAGATCATGTGTTTAAAATTTTTCTGTATTTAGTTATGAATTTTCAAACTCAGCCCAGAAATGAAGCTGAATCTGCCGAAAACGAAATTGCATGTCTCATATCCCTTTTTGCTCTCCATGAGTTTGAAGCATATTTTTGGGATTGAAATAAGTCTTAATACTGCAACTAAGCATGAGGATGTATGGAAAGAGCTCACCCGGTCCATGTGACTTTAAAGTGGATATCTACCCATGCATAATGCCATGTAGAAGGAACATCAAGGTAGAGTGAATAATCTTCCTTGTATGCTTAGCATGTGTGTATGAGTAAGCAAGGCATGATGGGTATGAGCTAGAAGCTAAGGTGTTACATAAACAAAAACCCTTCTTTGCTTTAATGAAAAAAATACTTTGTCTTAATTTGATTCTTCAAATTTAATTTTCAAATTTAAACTTTTTATTTTAGTCTTCTGACAAGGATCTCATCTTTAGTATTGTCATATGATTAAACTTATTATGGGAACTTTTATGTGTCAAACTATTGATAAAATATGTGATAATAAAATGCGATAAATATATGATGTTTTAATTATTTCAAGTGGTAAATTTGATGCTTTGTTTTATTCACATGTGTGACTCTTTCGCTCTCTCTCTCTTTATATCTATATATATGACCTAGAGAATTGGGAGTAACAAAGGAAATAAGGTAAGAATGTAACCTTGGATAAATTATTCTCTTTACACTTTAATCTAGCTTACTTTAAAGGGTGCCATTTTGTCATACCTAGCTTCATTAGCTCCGATACTAATCATTTATGTACATTAGACACCAAGTATGCAATCATGACAATGTGTTTAAAGGTAAAATTGGTCCATATACATGTCAGTTGGGGATATAGGGGTCTAAATTTTGATTTTTCTCTTCCTTCATTCATATTTATCATAAAAAATTTTGTTTTAATCCATTTGATCATGAAATGCACGTTGCACACCTATGGAGCAACAGTACCCTAAATTAGCCATAAAGTCCATATTCTACATAAAACTTTGAAAATTCATAACTAGGGCTATGTAACTTTGATTTGCACAAATTAGATGTCTATGAAAATTTTAGGATGTCAATTTCATGCCTGTAAAATTTAATTAATAACTAAATTCATTTGGTCCCTTAAAAATACAAAAAACCAAAGCTCTAATCTATATAATTTTTACAACTTTGAATATTTGTGAAATATTCTGTAAAGCTCCAAAAATTCTCATTCTTAGCTTGTTAGAAAGCTTTATAAAAGGTTTAGTTGCATGCTAATTTTCATATCCAAACTAGTTCATTTAGGTCATTTTTTGTAGAGGTGCAATTTAGGCTTTTTTAAGACCAATTTTAGATTCAAAAGTAGTCCAAATGGTATCCAAATTACATTCTTCCACTTTGAGCAAATTTCAATAATCTTAAACATCATTTCCATCAATTTTATTACATGAAAGAAAGCTTGGATTAACATATGACCCCTTTGCACCCAAGTTACACATAAACCCCATCGCACCATATAGGCCATTTTATGAATTACTAGCCATATCATACATCAAAATAACTAGTATGCATACTTTCATGCTCATACACATGGTACCAACATAAGACATGGATTATCTACATTTCACATCATAAGCCATTATTGATACAAAGGATATCATACTAATGCATTGATCAATATTTGGTACATATAATACTCTTAATACATCATTCCTAATGTCTAACTTTTTTCAACTTCTTTGCTTTGGCTTGATGACCTTCAAATGGTTAGTGGGCACATATGGGTGAGATTCTGAGAAGAATCTTGGTAGCTAATATTAACTAATTAATACATACATGAACACCGTGAGTAAATGCAATGCATGTGGTGCAAGGATGATATACATACGTTTCATGTAACTTAAATGCATCATTTAGCATAAAAACTCATTCATTATCAAGGTATGGCATCATAATGAACTAGTTAGGTTCAACAAAACTCAACTCGGGGCTAAGGAAGAGCTACTACACTCAATTCCACACCATAGGAAGCTAAGAGCCATCATATAGCCTTCTCATACACATATAGCTCATTTAAAAAAAGCATAACAAAACATATCTCATGAATGCATCAAGCAACAATATATACAAGCATTTCAACTCATTTAACCATTCATATGCAAGTAATAAAAGGAGATAGAGCTACCTTAAAGCTTGTGAGGATCCAAAATGCCACTAATCCACTTCTTGGTTCACTTATTTTAGCTCTTCTTGACTTGACAATCATAATTTGGTGGGTTTGGACTAGCTTGGCCTACACATAGCAATTCATAAGGCAAATCAATCCATTAGGATCTATTATAGGTCTCATTATTTTTGCTTAATCCCATTAAATTCTAATATAGAATTTAAGGCTAGTTTAGGTCCAACAAGAAGCAACCCTTGCTTTTCACTTTCTAAACCCTAAACTTTTACTTGTTATAAGTCTTATAACTCTAAATAAACTTTTTTGAATCATCATATGCTTGGTTAGAGATATTTAAGACCAACTTGCTTCTTTAACCCAATTTAGGCCTTAAAAATTTAACTTTCAATTTAGGACTCCTAAATTCAATCCAATAATTCTATAATTATTTATTCATCATATTGAAGTTTCTAAATTCATTAGAACTTAAGAAAACACTCTTTAGGTGCTCTAAACCCCACTTAGTTGAACCATGACTATAGAAGAGCAACATGGAATTTAATAAGGAATTCTTTTTGTTTCTTCTAGGATGTTGATGTATGTAGACATTCTTTGGCTTCCCTTTAGTCTAATTATACTCTCGTATAGCTTAAATTATACTCATAAGGTTCCATAACTCCTTGGGTGCAACTAAAACCTTAATTATCCTATCTTGTGTTCCATAGCTTCTCATGGCATTTTAATTACATAACCTAATTCCTCATGCCTTAAAACCCCCAATCCCAATAGCCAAGAATCACTTATGGATCTCCTTAGAGTGGCTAAACATGGAGAGGTATGAGAATGTAACATCTAATTTTCTAAAAACAAGAGAAAATGTGAGAAACATAACGTATGGTTTCTTTGTAAGCGAACGAAACTCATCGGATACAAAAGAAAGTCCCCTAAAATGTAGTTAAGGTCCCAAAAAAATTTGGAAAGCATTCTAGACTCCTAAAAATGAGAATCTCAGGCTCTGACAAAGAAAAATGGAGCTAGAATGAAGAAACAAAATTGTGACAAAAACTGATGAAACATAATGGCATTTTTGTAAACAAGTATAACTTTTGGAAAAAAATATAGGAGAGCTTTTTAAATGCAATTTTTGAGTTGCTCAGGGTTCTCAAAGGCCCTGAAAATCATAGGAAGCCCCGGGACAGTTAAACCCCTTCTGGTGGACGTTTTCCAACATCAGTTGACTCGAACTTTGACCGATTTATTCGATAAGGTTTTAGCTCCAAATTGAGTGATTCCAAAGGCATTTTATTAAACTGAGAACCTAAATTTTATAATGGAAAAGACGGTTTTAAAAAAGGAGCTAAAACAAAGTTGAAACAAAATTGCCATTACGAAAGGATAAAATTAGAATTTTTGAAAAAGGTGTGTTTCTAGAAGCTCCCACACACTTCTCCTTTCTTCTCCCATCTTCTTAAGCACGAAATTTCTGCCCAAAATACAGAATATTATCTGCTCTCTTAGGCTCACAAGAAGGGGAAGAAAAGGAGGAGAAAAATCAAGAAAAAGGTATGGATTCTTGGTAGTTTTCTATGCTTTCTTCCATCCAAACCTCCTCTCCTCCATTCTCCTTTATTTTCTTTGATTAAAATGAAGTTTTCAAATCTGTTTTAAGGGAGATATTAAAGGAAAATTTCGGATTTGAAAAGAGGAGCTTGGAGAAAGCAAGATTCAAGTGAGAAAAAGCAAGAAAACAAGGTAATTTCTCTTCCTATGGTTGCTATCTTTGGTTCCTCTCCTCCTCCATTTTACCTAACATGAGAAACCCTAGGAGGACTTGATTTTTAGGTAGAACCAAGAATGAATCTAAGAAAAAAGAGTGTGGAGATTAAGAATATGCAAAGGGAATTAACAAAAACCCATTAGATTTCAAGATGTAATTTCTAGGGTTTCAATTACACCTTGTAAAATCTGATTTTGTATGATGATTCTTAAGCCTAAATAAGAGTTTAAATGAGCTCTCAAGATCCCTATGAAGCTCCCTACATGCATCCTCCCTTGAGAAAACAAAGCAAACTCCAAGAAACCTCATTTCCTTCATAGCCTCAGCCTAAAGGGGTTTGTGTAGTTAGGGAGAGTTTTAAATTTTTTTAAGCCCATTCTTGAGTCATATATGATGAATGAAAATAAGGGGAGGCCTTGGGAAAAATTTAGAACCCATAGAAAGTGAGTTGGTGCTTTAGGTTCCATATTGTGACCTAAAGAAGCAACATGTTGTTAGGCTCTTTGTTTTAATTATGTGATGATTCTAAGAGACTTAAAAGGAGTCAAGAATTATATTTGAAAGAAAAGAATGGAACCTAGAATTTATTTGAAGGGTGTTGCTTCATTAGATGTATTTATGGACCATACTAGGGTTTATAGAACAACCTAGTGTCTAAGCAAGTTGTGTGACCTTAGAAATTGTTTCATGAACCTAATTGGCTTCCATAAATTGTGTCTAGGTCAAGAGAAAACATCTCTACAAGTTTGTGTGTGTGTGGCCAAAGCAAGGGAGGGAATTTCAAAAGGAAAAGTGTGTGATTATGTGCAAGGTAGCTCTCTCCACCTTCTCTCATGTATGGATGTGTGCTTAGCTTGTCTTAGAATGTGTGTATGTGTATTTTCAAGCCATGAAAAGTATTCTAGTATGAATTCATATGCCATGTTTTATGATGACATATTATGTTTTATATGATATTTTTGATATGTGCTTAGGTTTGCTTGAGTGTGGTTAGGCCAAGAACCCTTAGCCATGGTGAGGATGAGCCAAGAACCCTTAAGATTGGTTGAGACAAAGTAAATAGTCTCCCAAAAGCAAGATGGACTCCCAAGAGTATGGTTGAGTCTAAAAATCTCTTAAAGAATGGGTGAGGCAAGTCTAATATCCACAAGGAATTAGGTGAGGCCAATCCACTTACTTGGCAAGCCTTTGTATGCTATGTATGACATTCTCAAATGATGAAAATGCTTCTTGAATGTTTGCACATGTCAACATGACCATACATGCAATTATGAGACTTATTCGCATCCATTATGTATGAATGAATGGGAGATAAGCTATTGGGATTCTTTAAATCTCATTCCCTCCTTTCCAATGATCTAACATGTTACGTGGACCAAGTGGACAAGGTAACGGAAGCCAACTACCTTGAGGATGAGAGGATGACAACATAATGCAAAAACATACTCATGTTCAATTATGTAATCTATGCTTGTATATGGTCTATGACCTTTAGAACATATGTAATTATGATAATATATGATGTAGAAATGAAAGAATGTGTTGTGTGAATGATAGAATGTAAATTGAGTATGTATGGACAATGTAACTTCATGAATGACATTATGGAATTATGCATATATGTGGATGAAATGGCCAAAATGAGATGCATAGAGTTTGGGACCATTTGGGCAGCCTACATAAGTCCTAATTATGCTTTTAGACTTGCCTAAGAGGTGCCAAATCCCAAGGAAAGTCATTTGGACAATTTGGTATCCTATATGGAGCCAAATTTGACCATAATGGTCATGTCACTATTCATAATAGTCTAAAAATGAAATCTGTTACACAGGGCTCAAATGATGTCCAATTGCCACAAACTTTTATACAGAGAAACTAGACATTCCCAATTACTTGTGCCAACTAGAAGCACCTCATTTGGAGTCTAGAGAGGGAGATATGAATTTTTAAAGATTCTATCCAGTATCAAGAGCTTCACCTAACCTCAGTTATTGTTCCATTGAATTTCGAGGTCTGGGCATGCCTGAGCTGGTCTAGAGTTATTTTTTCCTCTAGCTAATATCCACAGCTTTCTAGATTAGTATCATTTGCATGGATTGGATTTTTTTAGAATTAATTGGACATTTTCAAAATTTGCTGCCGAAATCTGTGACAGCACAAGTGGACAGCTTGACCTCAGGACATTTTCGGATGTTAAACATCCTCTATGATGAATGTTATGGTCTGGACATATTTTTGGTATGACGTAGACATTCGTAGATTTCTAGAATAGCCAAGAATGCATGATTTCAATTTTTTTAGAATTAGTTATGATTTTTCAAAGTTGTGGCAGAATTGAGCCAAATCTGGCCCGAAAATGGATATGAATATTTCATGCTTCCCTTCATGATTCTTAAGGTGTAAGCCACTTTTGATGATGCAAATGAGTTTTATCCATGTAATTAAATATGGGAAGGTGTTGTATGAGCTCACACGGTGCACGTGACACTGAATAAAATTTTTATACATGACGCAATGCGAAAATATTCATTATTTCTATTGCCTTTTTTATTGGAAACTCATATGATTCATGGAATTAAGTTAATTAAAGGTATGAGATGAGCTTGGAATTATGGTGTTACAGAGAAAGCCAAGGAAAACAATGTTACACATGATATCAAACCTTAGTTGCTTCCTTGTGTGATAGAGAATCTTGTTATGCTATTCATTTCGTCCAACTTTCTCCTTCTTCCAAGAGTTTAGCCATAAAAACACCCTTTTAAGAAACTAAAAGCACCTATAAGTAGAACTTAGAGAGGAAAAGAAGATTGGTGAAGAGAGTGCCATAAAAAAGGGTATATTTACTTACTTAATCTTGGCTTTCTTCCTCCTTTTTCCTCTTCCTTTTCGGATGACTTGAGCTATTGGTTCTAGAGCAATATTGGTCAATTCTAGGAAATGGAAGGTGGTGTGGCTGAAATAAGGAAGAATGAGGTGGTTTATAATAAATTCAAAAACTTCTATTATGCCCTTGAACTTCATTTCTCTTGTTTAGGCTCGTTTTAGCTCCTTTTTGAAAGCCATTGCTTCCATATGAAAATTTAGGTCCTCTAGTTTATTAAAAACATTTCCAAATTTATGGGCTTCAAAATCATCTCGAATTGTCTGGTCAAAGTTTGGGTCAACTAATGGCACAAAATATACACCAGATGAGTTTTGGTTATTCAACAATTTTTATGGTTTTTAGAGCCTCTAAGAATCCAAGGAACTTAATTTTGCTATTTAAAACTTTCTTCTTTGAGTTTCTAAAAAGTTACTTGAAATTATGATTTTGCCACTGTCTTTTTGGTTTAAACTATTTAACCATTTTGACTCTAGTGTTGGGCCATCTTTAGCTTTATAACCTCTTTTCTATATGCGTAAATTATCATTCTGTCCTTACTTGATCCTATTTCATTTTATTCTGGGGTTCTCTTTTATTATCTCACTAGTTTTAGTTCAGTTTTAGGAAAATCGGATATTACACATTCCAAGTAAGCTCCCCTAACGGATTAAAGAAAAATATTTGAACTGAAAAAAAAATATATGAAAAAAATTATGACTTGGGGGATTAAAATATTAATTTACTAAAAAGAAAGAAAAGAAAGTAAGCCCTACATTAATTAGATGGTAATGAAAATGTCCTAAAATGACACAACAAGAAATTAAGGTTTTTTTCATTGACATTTCTTGCTGAAGTTTTATAGTATGAGAATTTCTTGTGGAACTTGTTACAGTTTATACTTTTTCATAGTTCTCTTGGGTTTTTTTTTGTTGAGATTTTTTTGATAAAATTCCAAGAGAAATATAATGACAAGAGTACCACAGTATGGTGGGAATAAGGCGCCAATAATTATTGCATAATTTTTTGATGAGAAAAAAATTTAACAAATATCTTTTCAATTCTTGTGGAAATATGCCATTAGAATTATAGAGAAAAGTTATAAGTTCTTTTTATCCTCATGATAATTTATTGTAAGAATTAAAAATAATGAAAAAAATTATGTAATATTTTTTTCCCACAATATTTTACTATAAAAAATTTGAATTTTTTTAATTCCTTTAGTAATTTACTATGAGAATTTCAAAAAAATTTGCTAAATTTAAGGAAAAAATGTGTTTTATGATTCTCATAGTATTTTAGTATGAGAATATAAAAAACATATGATTTTTAATTCTCATAGCAAATTGCGATGAAAATTGCAAAATGTTTCTTTTTGTCTTTCCTAAATCTCCTAATGCTTTACCTAAAATGCATAAGGTAAACTTAGCGTCTTAGTCTCAGCCTTAGAAACCCATTTGGTTCTTTGACTTCAACATCTTAGGGAGACTAATAGAGCAAACTACATCCTTCATTGTTCTTTTTCATCTTTGATCTTTCTTTTTCATTCATGAAACCAATCACCAATTCCATGATCTTCTTCTTCAACTAGATCCACTATGATCTGCATTAATTTGGAGCTTTAAAAGAAAAATGCAAAGTCCCATGATTCCATTTTCCGTCTTTGTCTTATAAGGAGCCATTGTTGTAGAGCTTTATCTTTTTTGCATCTATGATTGTTAACCACAAGGATTCCACTTTTTGATCTATTAATTGTGATAGAGCTTCATACCCATTTATATCTTAGAGCTTTCCTATTTTTATTGAGATTGGTCCATTTTTGTCAAACTTTGACTCTCAAACTTAGTCTAAATGCTATGTTGTGGGGGGTACATTGTTCACTTTCTCATTCTTAATTGGTGTTTGAATTTTGCTTAGAGTTATATCAATTTCTCTCAATTTTTTGGACTAGCTATGATTTTGTTCCCACATAATTGAACTCATGAATGCTTCACATCCAAATCTATTATGAAATTGAGTAGGCTTCACATGAAATAAAGTAAGCACTAAACATATATTTTTGATTTTTTTTAAGAGATTCAAGTTAGAACATAGCAATCATACTCTACTTTGTGGTTGCATTTAAAGGCAATATATGAGCATGTCAATTGGTTTACATAAATGTTCTTTAACCTATGCTTTATGTTTGGCCTATATATAAAGTGTTTTGAATGTTTAAAGATTTAGTATCTATTCATCTTATTGTGTTATTATGGTTTAGTATTGGAACTAGTTCCTTGTTTGCCTTTGTTCAACTTTAGGATTAGTTGTTGCCCACATACCTTTACTATATGAGTCCTTTTTTCCTTTTGGGGAAATATTTGGGATTTAGTTTTGATGGGAAAAGGTTTTCTCTTAGTGAGGTAATGAGTTGGCATAATTTTATTTCCTTGTATGCATTTCCTTAGCACCTTTTTCAAATCTCTTTGCATTGCCTTTTTTTATAAATGTTTTTGGCTCCAATTGATAACCAAGATTTAGGCCAAGGTATGCCATATTTTGTTTTTCTTTTTGTCAAGTACACAAAATCTGTAGAAGTTGCTAAAACTCCTCCTATAGGTTGCATTTGTAATATTTTATATTTTGGTAACTAAAATAGTCCTTAAAGAATGGAATAGATTATTTAAATGGGGTCACAAGCTAGAAAAAAGGGCAATCTAAGGTAAGAAGAACTTAAATTAGAACCACTTGGTTAATGAAAGAAAATCCCAGAGTAAAATAAATTGAAGCAAATTAAGGGTAAAAATGCTAATTAAATCACCTAGAAATAAGGTTAAGAAACTAAGAATGACCCGAAATTAGAGCCAAAATGACTAAACAAAATAAACCATAATCACAGTGGCAAAATCATAATTTTGGAAAAAAATTTTAGAAACTCAAAGAAAGAAGTTTTAAATGGTAAAATTAACTCATTAGTATTTTCAGAGGCCTGAAAACCATAAAAATTATCAGAATGGTTAAAATCCTTTTGGTGTACAATTTAGGTTATTAGTTGACTGAACCTTGGCTGAACTATTTGAGGTTATTTCAAATTTCATAAATTTGAAATTTAATTTTTTTAATAAACTAAAAAGCCTCAATTTTATGATGAAAAATATGGTTCTAAAAAATGATTTAAAATGAGCTTCAACGAAGAAATCAAAATTGCAAGATGTAATATGTAACACTATAAATTTCTAGCTTATCTCATGCTATTTCCATGTCTTATGCCATGCATTTCACAAGGAAACAAGATAATAGCCTTAAAAATAAAAAATTAAATTACGTTACGTAGTGAATAAATTTTTCATTCGGTATCCTGTGGACCATATGGAGTCATCCACCTTATTCTCATATTTAATCACACAATTAAAACTCATAACCATCCCAAGAAGTGGCCTAGAACTTGTGCAAGTGGATGGTATACATGAAAATCAATGGTGCAGCCTCGGGTTGAATTTCTAGGTTACTGTCATAAACTTGAAAAATTATAATTAATTCTAGAAAAATAAAAATTATACATAATTTATCATTTTGGAAAGCTATAGATGTCTACTTTATGTAAAAATTTGTATAGACCACAACAGGGGCTGCTATCCACTGAAACTTGATAGAACAGTACCAAAGGTCGACTGTCATTATTGGTATTGTCCTCCAACTTTAAAAATTTATATCTCCTTGATTAGATATCCAATTAGGGTGATCTTGGTGGCCATGGAAAGCTTATCATGTGCAATTTATTCTTGTAAAATTTCATGAAAATTGGACATCATTTGGCCCTCAAATGACACAGCCCAAGCAACTGACCAAATGAATAGTGTCTACATCAATTTAGCAGAAAAATGCCAACTTTAAAAAATCAAAATTAATTCTATAGAGCTCCAAATAATCTGGTCTTTAGCTTCCCAAAAAGCTTTGGATGGCAAATTTCTTGGGCAAAATAATTCATTTAGTCAGATTTTGACATTGGGTTGCATGATGGTCATTTTTGTGTCTCATAAGAGGTCCAAATGGTCCATTTTGAGTTCTAAGGAAGCTATGGCCACTTGAGTATGTGGGAAAGCACCAAAATGGTCTACTAAACATGTCTCATAGGTGCATAAATCCAGAAATTAAAAACTCACTCTCTCACCCTAAGCCATACACAAGAACATACAAGTCAAGTCTTGCTTTCTAATGTCCAAAATGCATTATATCATACATATAACATTGAATCTCATTTATACATGATACATTTGCATCATTACATATGTTCATAAGATCATAGGATATTTACAATAATGTATTACACCATGGACTACTCATATGGCTACAAATTGAACAAAATAATACATCTTGTTGTCAATCTTTCATCTCTCAACTTGGTAGCTTCCATTACTTTGTTCATTTGGTCTACCTAGCATGTTAAGACATTAGAGAGGAGGAATAAGATTTAAAGAATCCTAATAGCTCATCTCCCTTTCAATCATATATAAAGAATGCAATTTGTAATGTCTGATTTTCGTTAAACGACATAAATGAGTGTGTTTTCAAAGCAAGTCCCCAAAAATGAATTAGCTAAGGTCCTGAAAATTTTATGTAGCATTTTAAACTCCTAAAAATGAGAATCCCAGGGTCAAACAGAAAGAAAATTTGACCTAGAATGAAGAAACAAAATTTAACGAAAGACTTACGAAACGTAATGGCATTTTTGTAATTTTAAGCAAATTTTGGAATTCACACAAGAGAGCTTTTTAAATGAAATTTTTGAGTCCTTCGAGATTTTTAAAGGCCTTGAAAATCATGGGAAGCCCCGAGACAGTTAAAAACTTTCCAGTAGATGTTTTCTAATGTCAGTGTACCCAAACTTTGATAGATTCGTTCGGAAAGGTTTTAGCTCCGATTTGAGTGATTCCAAAGGTATTTTACTAAATTGGGAACTTAAATTTTATAATGAAAAAGATAGTTCTCAAAAAGGAGATAAAATGAACTGGAAACGAAAATGCTAAAACGAAAGGGCAAAATTGAAATTTTTGAAAAGTCTTTCTTCCTCCAACCTTTATATATAGGGTACCCCACCTTTCCACTCACTTAGCCATATATGTTTCTACCCTAAACCAGAGAAAAAACCCTAAGGAGAGAGGGGCACAAGAGAGAGAGGAAGAGAAGGAGAAATCCAAGGTAGAAAGATATGGAATTTCTTGGTTTTTTCATATTTTCTCTTTAGCAAACCTCTTCTCCTCCATTTCGCTTTCTTTTCTATGATTATATTGAAGTATATGGATCTATTTTAAGGGAAGAACAAAAGGGAAAGTTTAGATTTGAAGAGAGGAGACCAAAGAAGGGAAGATTCAAGCAAGAAAATAAGGAAAAACAAGGTAATTCTTCCTTCCATGATAGCTACCCCTTGCTTCTCTTCTCTCCTTGGTTCGCCCCACTCAAGAAGCTACAAGAGGGCTTGGATTTTGGGTATAACTAAGGGTGAATCTTAGAAAAAGGAGTATGGAGAATAAGAATATGCAAAGAGAATTAACAAATAACCATGGAAATTCAAGATAGCAAATGTAGGGTTTCATGTGTTTCTTGTAAAATCTGACTTGATACCTTAATTCCTATGCCTAAATAAATGTTTGAATGAGCTCCTAAGATCCCTAGAAGTCTCCCCATATGCATCTTCCATGTAGAAAACAAAGCAAAGTCCACGGGTTCCAAAACCAAGCATAGTCTTGGCCTAGATGAGTTAGGGTGCCTAGGGAGAGTTTTAATTTGTTCCAAGCCCATTTTTAAGTCATATATGATGAGTGAAGATGAAGGGAAGTCTTAGAAAAAATTTAGAAACCATAGAAAGTGAGTTGGGCTTGTATGTTTTATAATATGACCTAAAGAAGTAACATGTAGTTAGGCTCTTTATTTTAATTGTGTGATGACTCCAAGAGACTTAAAAAGAGTCAAGAATCATATATGAGAGGAAAGAATGGAGCCTAGAACTCATTTGATTGGTGTTTCTTTATTAGGTGCATTCTTGGAACCATAAAGGGGTTAATAGATTAAGTCAGTGTTTAAAGAAGATGTGTGACCTTGGAATTAATTCCATGAATCTAATTGGCTTCCATAAATTATGTTTATGCCAAGAGAAATCAACTCCACACCTTTGTTTGTGTGTGGCCGAGGAAGGGGGAGCAAATTCAAGGAGAAAAAAGTGTGATTGCAACCAAGGTAGCTCACTCCTCCTTCTCTCATACATGAATGTATGCTTAACTTGTCTTTGAATGTGTGTATGTGTGTTTTAAGCTATGAAAAATGTTCTAGCATGAGCCTTTATTCCATAATCCTTTATTCCATAATACTATAATGATGCATTATGTTTTCAAATGATGTTTATTATGTGTGCTTAGGTTTGCTTGAGTGTGGTGAAGTCAAGAACCCTTAGCCTTGGTGAAGATGAGCTAAAAACTCTTAAAGTTGGTCGACACAAAGCCAAGAGTCTCCCAAGAGTGAGATTGACTCCCAAAAGTATGGTTGAGTAAAAAACCTCTTAAAGAAATTGGTGAGGCAAGTCTAAAATCTACAATTGAATGGGTGAGGCTAATCCACTTACTTGGCAAGCCTATATATGCTATGTATGACTTGATCAAATGCCAAAGATGTTTCTTGAATGCTCACATATTTTAATATATCCATGCATGTATTTTCAAAACTTGTTTTGCATCTTTTATGTGTGATTGAAAGGGAGATAAGCTATTGGGATTCTTTGAATCTTATTCTCTCCTCTCCAATGTTCTAACATGCTAGGTGGACCAAGTGGACAAGATAATGGGAGCCAACAACTTGGAAGATGAGAATATGACAACAAAGTGCATAAATTTTACTTCCTTATAGCCATATGAATGACAGAGTGGTTTTGTATATATTATTTTTGAGATATAAGCTCATGTATGAATGTAAAATGATGTATGACTCTTGTATAGACTATATGTGGTATGAAATCAATAGAAATGGAAATTTGGCTTCTTGATGGCTTGGTGTATTAGTGTATTAATGGAAGTGGAGTGGCTATGTTGAGATGCATGAGGTTTGGAACCATTTTGACAGTTCATACAAGTCATATTCATGTTTTTAAACTTACCCAAGAGGTGCCAAATATCAAAGGAGGTCATTTGGACACATTTGGTATCTCATATGGAGCAAAATTGACCATATTAGTGAGCTATACTACTTTTTATCCAAATGAGCTCTTATTGGTCTAATATTTGGCCTGTATCTAGACCTTGTTGAGAGATTTTTGGGAAGTTAAAGTGCAGAATTTTTGGAGGTCTATAGAATATTTGATGAATTTTTAAAGTTAAAAATTTTTTGGTTTTGGTTTAGTGCACTATTCAATCTGGTCCGAAATGAAACTCTATCACTCATAGGGCAAATGATGTCCAATTGCCACAAAACCTTACAAGGAGGACCTAGACCTTCCCAGTGACATGCAACAATTAGAAGCACCTCATTTGGATGTCTAGAGAGGGAGCTATAAATTTTTGAAGTTTTTGTCCAGTATCAGGTGTCCAGTTAGACCTGTGTTATTATTTGATTAGTCTTTGAGACCTGGACATGCCTAGACTGGTATGAAGTTATTGTTCCCCTCTAACTAACATCTGTAGCTTTCCATATTAGTATCAATTACATGGATTAATTGGACATTTTTGAAGTTTATAGTGGAAATATGTATCAGTACCAGTAGCTAGTCAGACCTTTATACCTTTATTGATGTCAAACATAGTCCAAATGTTATGTTTATGACTTGAAATTATTTATAGTGTAAATTTAACACTCAAAGCTTTCCAAGAAGCTATAGTATGGCAGATTTCAATTTTTCTAGAATTAGTTATAATTTTTCAAAGTTTGTGATAGAAAGCATGCAATTCTGGTCGAGGCAACACTATGAGATTTTATGTGTTTTTTGTACTTGCACGAGTTCTAGGCCACTTTTGATGATGAATTTGATTTGTATCTATGTAATTAAATATGAAAATGTGATACATAAGCTCACATGATCCACAAAACACTGAGTGGAAATTTCATCCCCTACGCAGCGCAAAAATATTCACTTTCTATATGTCATTTCCTTCTTGAGAAGTGCACGGCGTAAGACATAGAATTTGTATGAGAAAGTCTAGAAAGTTATGGTGTCACACAATTCAAGTCTTAAAAATGCATGCATGGCCATAATGGAATGTATGATCATTCAAGAAGCATTCTTGGCATTTGAACAAGTCATACATAGTATACATAGGCTTGTCATGTAAGTGGATTAGTCTCACCCATTCTCTTTAAGGTTAAACTTACCTCATCCATTTTCTTAGAGGCCTTGAGCTAAGCTTTGCTCTTGGGGGACTCTAGACTTTATCTTAATCATTCTCAAGGGTTCTTGGCTCATCCTCATCCTGGCTAGAGGGTTCTTGGCTTCTCCACACTCAAGCAAACCAAGGCAAGCATATAAAACATCATTTAGAAATATAATATCACATCATGGTGCCATAATACATATGCACATGCTAGAACACTTTTCATGGCTTAAAACACACATACACACATTCAAAGACAAGACAAACATTCATCTATGCATGAGAGAAAGAAGAGAAAGCTACCTTTATTACACTTACAAGCCTTTCCTTTGAATCTTGAATCCTCTCCTTCGGCCTCACTCGCACAAAGGCGTGGGATTTGTTTTCCTTGGCCTAAACACAACATATGGAAGCCAATTAAATTCTTAGAATCATTTCTAAAGTTATACATCTTCCTTAAACACTAGCTTAGTCTAATAGCCCCTTTATGGTTCCAAAATGCACCTAATGAAGTAACATCCATCAATTGAGTACTAGGCTCCATTTTTTCCTTTCATTTATGATTCTTGACTCCTTTTAAGCCTCTTGGAGTCATCACACAATTAAAACAAGGAGCCTAACTAGGTGTTACTTCTTTAGGTCATATTATGGAACTTGTACTACCAATTCATTCTCTAGGTTTCCTAAAATTTTTTCAAGGTTTCCCCTCATCTTCACCCATCATATATGATTGAAAAATGGGCTTGGAAAAATTTAAAACTATCCCTAGATGCCTTGAACCCTTCAGGCTGAGGCTATGCTTCTTCTTGGCACCCATGGAGTTTGCTTTGTTTTCTTGGTGGAAGATGCATATGGGAAGCCTTTTAGAGATCTTAAGAGTACATCCAAACACTCATTTAGGCTTATGAATTATTGTATTAAATCAGATTTTATAAGGGATACTTGAAACCCTAGGTTTTCTATCTTGACATCTAATATCTAGTTTGTTGTTTCCTTTGCATATTTTTATTTTTCACACTTAATTCCCTAAGATTCACCCTTGGTTCAACTCAAAATCCATGCCCTTTTGGAGGTCCTTAGGCTAGACAAACTAAGGAGAAGAAGGGAAGAAGGAATAGCTACCATGGAATGAAGATTTACCTTATTTTTCCTTGATTTATTGGATGATTCTTCCTTTTCTTGGCCTCTTCTCCTCAAATCTAAAAATTCCCCCTCTGTTCTACCCTTAAAATAGATCCAAGAACTTCAATAAAATTATAGGAAAGAAGGGAAGATGGAGGAGAAGGAGTTTGTTAAAGAGAAAGCATGAAAAACTAAGAAAATCTATAACTTTTTCCTTGTTTTTCTCCTCCCTTTCTTCTCCTTCTTGTGCACCTCAAAACCTAGCTCTTTTCTCTGGTTTTGGGTAAAAACAAATATGGCTAAATGAAGGAAGAGGTAGGGCGTGCCATATATATATAGAGCTAGGTTAGGAAGAACTTTTCAAAAATTCCAATTCGTTTTAGCTCTCTTTATCTTGGCATTTTTGTTTCCAGTTTGTTTTAGCTCCTTTTTGAGAACCATCTTCTCCATCATGAAATTTAGGTTCCCAATTTAGTAAAATGCCTTTGGAATCACTCAAATCAAAGCTAAAACCTTCCTAAAATGAATCTGTCAAAGTTCTGGTCAACTGACATTAGAAAACGTCAACTGGAGGGGTTTTAAGATCCCGAGGCTTTCCATGGTTTTTAAGACCTCTGAGAATCCCAAAGAACTCAAAATTTTCATTTAAAAAGCCCTTCTATGTGAATTCTAAAATTTGCTCAAAATTATGAAAATGCCATTACGTTTTGGCAATATTTCGTTATAATTTGTTTATTCATTCTAGCTCCAATTTTCTTTTTGTTTGAGCCTGAGATTCTCATTTTTAGGAGTCTAAAATGCTACTTAAATTTTTTGGGATTTTAACTAATTCATTTCTGTTGTTTTGACGAAAATCGAACATTACATAATAGGAATTTTGTAAATTGTTATAAAACACTCCTTTCTTTTGAAATACGAGTCATGCCAGTCTCTAGGAGCTTTTAACTAACTTACTTTCATCCAGAACTTGCAGCCATACACGCCTAAGGAAAAGGTGAAAAAGGAAGGAAAGACAAGGTAAATAAGCATGTAAATATGCAAAATTTTGTCTCATGATAGTTAAAAACTCTCTTCTCATCCTTGAGCTTTTTCTTTTGGTGGTTTTACCTTCTTGAAAGGAATAGTTTGGTGATTGAACTCTTGAAGAAAGAAGG
Organism: Erythrophleum ivorense; assembly: GCA_026724425.1. Taxonomy (NCBI): domain Eukaryota; kingdom Viridiplantae; phylum Streptophyta; class Magnoliopsida; order Fabales; family Fabaceae; genus Erythrophleum; species Erythrophleum ivorense. The sequence goes on along the minus strand of JAIUCV010000012.1, from coordinate 16,859,738 downwards.
GAGATTGAAGCAACCAAGTTTACCACTGGAATCTCCATTAGATAAGGATTGAAATAAGGTATGATATTGTAATATGTGGTTCCTCCATAAACGGTCGGAAACTAATTAGTTATAAAAAGAAGTCTATGAAAGAGGAAGATTTGAGGCAAAATAAAATTAGGACAAAATTCTAAATAATTAAAAATGAGGATCCAAGGTTTAAGATGCCCAGAAACCAGAGTTAGAGTAGTTAAATAAAATCAGACAAAAACCAGCGGCATATTTGTAATTTTGGATACTTTTTAAAAACTCAAAAAAGGGATCTTTAAATGAAAAAATTGAGTTTCTCAAGATTCTCAGAGGTCTTAAAAACCTTAGGAACCCCTAAAATGGTTCAAACCTCTCTGATTTATGTTTTATAATATCGGTTGACTTAAATTTTGACTAATTCATTTGGGAAGGTTTTAAATCCAAATTGAGTGAAATCAAAAGCCTTTTATAAGTTAGAGGACCTAAATTTTATGATAGAAAATACTGTTTAAAAAAAGGATTTAAAATGAGCCTAAAAAGAAATAGCCAAGAAAAGAGGACAAGAATGGAATTTTTAAAAAGATGTTAAGAAGCCCTTTTCTTATATACATGTCCCACACCTTTTCTTCATTTTAATTGGGTTTAGCTATACCCAAAATAAAGGAGAAATTAACAAAGAAGGATGCACAAGGATAAGGGAAGAGGAAGGAGAAAGCCTAGCAAAAAGGTAAAGAAATTTATGGTTTTTCATGCACTTTCCTCCACTAAACTTGTTCTCTTCCTTCTCCTCTTCCTTCCTATAGTTTTAATGACTCAATTGGGACTAGTTTGTGGTTGGTTCAGAGGGAGGAAAATAGAATGTGAAAGAGAAGCTAGAAGCATGGAAAAGCTCCTTGAAAAAGCTTTGAATTAAGGTAAGCATCATGCCATTTTCTTGCATTTCCTTATTAGTTCTTCCCATGCCATGCTCAACTAGCCTAGGGTCCATCTAATAAGGGATGAATTCTAACCAAGCCAAGGAAGAAACATAGGTTTTAGAGTGTGAGAATTAAGAATATGCAATTGAAACCAAAAAGGTAGCCTTAGAATTCAAGTTGCAAAACCTAAGGATTTTGTTGCACCTTGATATGTATGAGACTTTCTAATGATAATTTAGGTTGTCTAAGAGTGTGAATAAGTTCTTAAGACATCGAGGAAGCCTCCCATAAGCCAAATCTCTTAAGAAAATTTGTAAAAGTCTATGGGCCCTTATACTTGCATAAGTCTTGGACTAAATATGATAGATGAACATCAAAGGAAGCATTGGAATAAACTTAGAAAGCATGGTTTATGAGATGGATGTGTGTAACACCATCATTTCTAACTCATACCCATCATACCTTACATGCTCATATGAGATATGGGAAGAGTAAAGTGAGATCTTCCTCATTGGATTCATACACTTTCTCACATGGAATCATGCATGGTTAAAAATTCACTTTAGTGTCACATGGACCGCGTGAGCTCATTCTATGCATCCTCATGTTTAATTGCACCATTACAACTCATTTCAATCCCAAAAACATGCTTTAAACTCATGGAAATCAAAAAGGGATATGAGACATGCACATTCATTTTCGGACATACTTGGCCTCATTTTTGGGCAGAGTTTGGAAATTCATAACTAAATCTAGAAAAATCAAAAACTTGCACTCTTGGTTATTCTGGAAAGCTTAGGATGTCTAATTGATAATAAAAATATGTAAAAGTCTTAAAATCCCACAAAGAAAGTGTTTGATATGCGAAATCATCTAAAGGTCAAAGTGGGTCCTGCTACTGTCACAGTTTACTGATATGAACTTCAACAATGTCTAACTAATTCCACAAAAATCCAATGCATACAAATGATACCATTATGGAAGATGTGGATGTTAACTAGAGAGGAAAAATATCTCCAGATCAGTTCAGCAAGCCAAACTCTCAGAAATCGATGGAACAATACCTCTGGTCAGGCAAGATGACTAATACTGGGCAGAAACTTCAAAAATGCATATCTTCCTCTCTAGACCTCCAAATGATGTGCTTCTAGTTACTACAAGTCACTGTAACTGTCTAGTTTCTATCTATAAAAGTTTGTAGCCATTGGACCACGTTTGCCCCTCGGATGACACAATTTTACATCTGACCAAATGAACAGTGCCTATGCAAATCCGAATTTCTGATACCAACTTTGAAAAATCATAAAAATTTCCACAGACCTCCAAATGACTTGATATTTAGCTTCTAGACAAGATCTAGTCACATGCCAAATTTCAAGGCAAGAAGAGGTCATTTGGTCAGACTTGGACATCATGGGCAAAGTGACCAATTTCTTGTGTTAAAAGAGGGCTATTAGGGTCCAACTTTGCTTTTCCTACCTCTACGGCTCTATGAGCACGTGAGAAAGCATCAACATAGGTTATTAAACATGGCTCAAATGTCTAACAACCCAGATTTGCAAAACTCACTCTCCCACACCAACACATACACCATGTACATAATGCCATGATTTTACTATTCATACCGAGACTTGCTACATCATGCACCATAAGTTCAATTCTCATACATATACATTAAGTACATCCATTTACAAGTATTCCTAAGTGCCTACAACATGTACATCATTAGATTACATCCCTTGACTTAACTACAAAATAGTGACAAAATGGCTCTTTTACAATTTCTTCACCGAATCCCCTAGCTTCAAGCTTGGTGGCTCCCATCTCTTGTCTTATTTGGTCTACCTAGCATGTTAGGATGGTGGAGAGGGGGAGTGAGATTCCAAAAATCTCAATAGCTCATCTCTCATTCAATCATACATAAAGCATGTAAACAAGTCTCACAAATGTATGCATGGGCATATTAGCATGTGAAATCATAAGAAAAGCATTTTCAACATTTGAGTAGGCCATATATAACATACAAAAGCTTGCCAAGCAAATGGATTATCCTCACCCCTTCACTTGTGGATTTTGGACTTGCCTTACCCATTCTTTAAGAGGTCCTTAGATTCAACCTTACTCTTGGGAGTCAACCTCACTTTTAGGAGACTCTTTACTTTGTCTCAACTAACTTTAGGGTTCTTGGCTCATCCTCACCATGGCTAAAGGGTTGTTGGCTTTTCCATACTTAAGCAAAGCAAAGCAGTCACATAAAACATCATTGAAATATATAAGACATCATCATGCTAGCATACTTTTCATGGTGTAAAACATACATACACACATACAAGACAATGTAAGCACACATCTATGCATGAGAGAAGGTGAAGAGAGCTACCTTATTGGCTAATCACAAGCTTTTCCTTTCAATTTGTCTCCTCCCTTGTTGATTCCACAATCACCACTAGATGGAAGTGTTTCTCTTGAGCCTAGACACACAAAGAGTATGGAATTACTCTTTTAACACTTTATTCATAAAGTTAGGGATTTCTTTCTAGTAAACCCTACTAAGCATATAGAGCTAGGGATTCTTTCTCTCACTAGAAATTCACCAACTATCCTTCCTCTCTCAAGCTCTCAAGAAAGGAAATCAAGGAAGTGAAGCTATATGAATTCTAACCTCCCTCAAGAGTGGTTTTCCACTTTCCCTCTTCTGAACCAAGCCCAAAACATAGCTACTTTAACCACCAAAACCATAGGAAGAGAGGGCAAGGGGAGAAGAACAATATTCTAAGAGAAAGCAATGCAAATCTTACCTTTTCTTGTTCTTCCTTCCTCCTTTAGGTTTCTCTCTCTCTCCTCCGCCCTTTTCTCTGCCTTAGAGGGAGCTTAAGTCGGTTAAAAGAAGAAAAGAGGGGTTTTGATGCTTTAATAAGTCAAATTCTCCTTTTTTACGCTTTTCTAGACTAACCCTCCCTATAGCGAGGCATAACCCTCGCCACGGCGAGTTCGTATCAGTCCCAGACCCTTACCTTTGCTACTGTGCACTACGGCGAGCAACGCCCTAGTTTTTTTATGGGGTGCCCATACTCGCTATAGCTAGAAGCATTTTCGCTATAGCTAGAAGGCACTCTCGCTATAGTTAGACCATTTCTCACTATAACGAACAGGTACATTCGCTATAGCTAGGCAATAGCTAGTAGACTTAGAAAATTTTCAGCCCTTCGAAAATTTTTTAGCTTTTTTTTTTCTTCTTCTTCTCTTTTTTTTTTCTGGTTGTTACATTCCACCCTCCTTATAAAAAATTTCGTCCTCGAAATTTAAATGGCGTGCCTCATGGGAAGAGTTCTAGATATTTCTTCCTCATATCATCTTCTAATTCCCAAGTGGCTTCCTCTGGAGACAATCCCTTCCAAACCACTTTCACCAGCGGTATCATCTTATTTCGTAACTGTTTGAGTTTAACATTTACGATCCAATCTGGTGATACTATATATGATAGATCATCCTGTAACTGTACATTCTCATATTCTATGACATGTGAGGGGTCGGGTTGGTACTTTTTCAATTGGGAAACATGAAAGACATTATGGACTTAGCTTATGTTCGGAGGAAGAGCTATTTTATATGCCACAGGTCCTACTTTATCAAGAATCTGGAAAGGACATATGTACTTTGGACTGAGCCTTTTACTCTTAATGGACCAACCTATCCCTGTGAATGGAGACACCCTAATGAAGACATGGTCTCCAATGTCAAATTCTAACGGCCGCCTATGTTTATCTGCATAACTTTTCTGTCTACTTTGGGGCTTCAGAAGTTTCTTTCTGATGGTTTCTATCTGTCTAGAGGTCTGGTCCACTAATTTTGGGCCTATGAGGCTCCGCTCTCCTAGCTCAACCCAACACATTGGGGATCTACACTTCCTCCCATACAATGCCTCATACGGTGCCATCTGTATACTAGCATGATAACTATTATTGTAGGCAAACTCCACTAGAGGCAAGTATGTATCCCAATTCCCTTTCATTTCTAGCATACATGCCCTCAACATGTCCTCTAGGGTTTGAATGGTTCTCTCTGTCTATCCATCCGTTTGAGGGTGGTAGGCTGTGCTGAATCTAAGTCGGGTGCCTAGAGCATCCTGTAATGATCTCCAGAAATTTGATATGAATATGGGATCTCTATCTGATACTATGCTCTTAGGCACACCATGCAGTCTAACTATCTCCCTGATATACAGTTGGGCTAACTTGTCTAGGGTATAAGTGGCTTTCATAAGTAGAAAATGTGCTGACTTTGTTAACCTATCCACCATTACCCATATTGCATCATAGCTCGATGATGTCCTGGGTAAATCCATGACAAAATCCATAGCTATGCTATCCCATTTTCACTTTGGGATATCTAGGGGCTGAAGTAACCCAATTAGTTTCTGATGTTCTATTTTTAGTCTCTGGCATACTAAACATCGGGATACATACTCTGTTATGTATGTTTTCATCCCGGGCCATCAGAATATTTTCTTCAAATCCTGGTACATTTTATTACTGCCCGAATAGATGGTGTACTTACTTTTATGTGCCTCATCTAAAATTTTTTCTTTGATCTCAGTGTTCTTAGGCACAAACAGCCTATCTCTATACCTCACTATATTATCCCCAGACAGATTGAGCTCCTAGACACTACCCTGAGTTATCTAGGCTCTAATATTCTTTACATGGTTGTCTGCTTGTTGGGCTTCTCTTATCTGATCCCTCAAGTCATTTTCTATTCAGGTCTCACTCATTAATAATTTTCTCAAACACACTTCGCAGGAGAGACTCATGTCTCTGAATCTCTCAATCAATTCCTGCTATCAGATCATCATACAGGCCATATATATAGATTTTCTACTTAGGGCATCAGCTACCATATTAGCCTTACCAGGATGGTATTTCAATGTGAGCTCATAATCTTTCAGAAATTCTAACCATCTTCGTTGCCTCATATTTATCTCTTTCTGTTCAAATAAATATTTAAAACTCTTGTGGTCGCTGTAAATTTCTATTGCTGCCCCATATAAGTAGTGTCTCCATATTTTCAGAGTAAATACCACTGCAGCTAACTCTAAGTCGTGTGTGGGGTAGTTTTCCTTATGAGGCTTCAACTGTCTAGAAGCATAAGCTACCACTCGACCTTTCTGCATAAGCACATATCCTAACCCTTTCTTAGAGGCATCACTGTACACTACAAAAGTTTCTTTAGGGTCAGGGAGTACTAGAACTGGGGCTGTGGTCAACTTGTGCTTCAACTCTTGAAAACTACTCTCACACTTCTCATTCCACAAAAACGGTACATTCTTTCTAGTAAGCTGGGTCAGTGGTATCGCTATTTGAGAAAAGCCCTGAATGAACCTCCTATAATACCCTGCTAAACCTAGAAAGCTCCTGATCTCTGTCACTGTTCTAGGTCTCTCCTACTGTAATACTGCCTCTACCTTATGGGATCTACTGTGACCCCTGCCTGGGAGATCACATGACCAAGAAACGGAACCTCAGTGAGTCAGAAATCACATTTACTAAGTTTGGCATACAACTATTTCTCTTTCAAGGTCTTTAAGGCTAATCTCAGGTGTTGCTCATGTTCCTCTCTACTTTTTTAGTAGATGAGGATATCATCTATGAAGACTACTACAAACCTGTCTAAATATGGCCGTAAAACTCTATTCATGTAATCCATAAAAATTGCGGGTGCATTCGTCAACCCGAAAGGCATAACTAAGAATTCATAATGCCCATATCTGGTTCTAAAGGCTGTCTTGGGAATATCTTCAGCCTTTATCCTGAGCTGATGATATCACAACCTGAGGTCTATTTTGGAAAATACTAACGCTCCTACTAACTGATCTAGGAGGTCATCTATGCGAGGGAGAGGATACTTATTCTTAATGGTGATTTTATTGAGTTCTCGATAGTCTATATATAGCCTAAGGCTTCCGTCCTTCTTCTTCACAAATAGGATTGAAGCTCCCCACGGTGAGACACTGGGTCTAATAAAACCCTTCTCTAAAAGTTCCTCTATCTATTTCTTAAGCTCTGCTAGCTTGGTGGGAGCCATTCTATACGGGGCCTTAGACACTGGACTTGCCCCAGGTACAATGGCTATAGGAAACTCAACCTCTCTCTCTGGGGGTAGTCCACTAATCTCCTTAGGAAATACCTCTGGGAACTCCCTTACTACAGGAATTTCATTTATACCCTCTTCTACCTCAGCCTAGATTGAAAAGAGAACTAAATACCCCTGACAACCATGCCTTAGAGATCTCTCAGCCTGGGAGGTGGTCATAACAGATAATTCAACCCTAGTACTAGGCACAGTCCCACACTCAAGTAAAGTAATACACCTGTGACTACAATCTAGTATGACATTATTTACAGACATCTAGTTTATACTAATAATCACATCAATATCAATGAGGGGCAAAACAAATCAAATCAAAGGTGGTCAGGTAATGATTAAACTAGATCACTCAATTCAAACAAGCATGAGAGGTAATGGCTCGGTTTCCAGTAGGGGTGGATACATGTAACTTATATGGCAATGTATGCATACTCAGACCCAACCTCTTAACACAGTTATATGATATGAAAGAGTGGCTAGCACCCGAATCAAATAAGGTAGTTACAGAAAAATCATTTATCTTAATAGTACCTTGGATCAGACTTGGGGACTGGCTAGCCTCTTGCTATGATAGGGCAAAGACTCTATCCTAGATCTGCGGTCGGGAAGGAGGAGCCATCTCCCTCAGCTGTGTGATCTGTAGAAGGGCCTGTGGAGAAGCTTGGGTGCAATCTTTGGCTATATGTCCCGGTCTGCCACATCTAAAGCACACGTTCTGTCCTGCATAGCACGGTCTAGTACCGTGATTCTTGCCACACTAGGGACATATGATAGGTGGAGCACTGCCTTTACTGGACTGAGTCCTCCTTCTCTTGCCCCTTTAGTTCCACTGACTCTTTTCGCCTCTACGGGTCATCACTGTAGGCTAGGAACCATTTCTAGATCTCTTGGGCTCAGGGAGGGGAATAGGTGGTCTAGCGTTGGAGGTAGGCTGCATCATCTTGAGATTCATTTTTGTCACTCTGCATACTTCTACAAGGGTGTTGAAGTGCCTGATTCTCTGTGGCATTACCCTATCTCTGATCTCAGGGAGCAAGCCCTTCTCTAACCCATTTGCCCTCTATCTCTCATCATCATGTCTCTGTAGGTATGAGGAATATTTGGAGAGTTCAATAAACTTCGCTACATATTGGTCCACGGATATCCCCGAAACTTGTCTGAACAGGATAAACTCTGACTCCTTCTCATCTCTGATGGAATCGAGAAAATACTTCTCGTGGAATGCCTTGAGGAATGCCTCCCAGGTGATCGAGGCGTTCCTCGCTCTTAGAATAGGCTCAGTGCCCTTCCACCAGTAAATTGCTTCTTTCTGTAACTGGAATGCAGCCATCTTGGCTTTTTGCTCAAACGTACACTCCATCACCTCAAAGATCTGCTCTAGCTCCATAATCCAGGCCTCAGCTTTATCTGCGTTCATCTCACCATCAAAGGTAGGAGGCCCAAATTTTTTAAACTGTGTGATCACTTTTCTGATCGAGGTTTGCTGCTCAGTAGGAGGCGTCTGAGCTGGTGAAATCAGAGCAACAGCCTGCATGTGTGGCTGCGCATCTGTAGGAGTCACCCCTGAGTGCTCGAGACGATCTAAGTGCAGAGGTGGCTGAGGAGGAGGAGGTGTAGGGCCCTGGCTATATCTATCAGCAAGCCGTTCTTGTAACTGCATGAAAACGGCTTGCTGCTGATCCAGGCGAGCCATAATAGACTGTAAGGCTCCAGCAACTGGATCACTAGGCCCGGCTTCATCAGCCTAAGTCGTTCTGGGAGGCCTATCTCCTCCTCTACCTCTACCTTGGCATGTGTCAACCATCTTTATGAAACATATAAGCATGCTTTAGTACATAATAAGGACACATGCCACTGCCACACACTCAATCATCCATAAACAAGCTCATATACATCTTGGTAACTCACAAACACAAGCCACAACCCACAATGAGACCTTGACCCTTTGCTCTGATACCAACAAATGTAACACCATCATTTCTAGCTCATACCCATCATGCCTTACATGCTCATATGAGATATGGGAAGAGTAAAGTGAGATCTTCCTCATTGGGTTCATACACTTTCTCACATGGAATCATGCATGGTTAAAAATTCACTTTAGTGTCACATGGACCACGTGAGCTCATTCTATGCATCCTCATGTTTAATTGCACCATTACAACTCATTTCAATCCCAAAAACATGCTTTAAACTCATGGAAATCGAAAAGGGATATGAGACATGCACATTCATTTTCGGACATACTTGGCCTCATTTTTGGGCAGAGTTTGGAAATTCATAACTAAATCTAGAAAAATCAAAAACTTGCACTCTTGGTTATTCTGGAAAGCTTAGGATGTCTAATTGATAATAAAAATATGTAAAAGTCTTAAAATTCCACAAAGAAAGTGTTTGATATGCGAAATCATCTAAAGGTCAGAGTGGGTCCTGCTACTGTCACAGTTTACTGATATGAACTTCAACAATGTCTAACTAATTCCACAAAAATCCAATGCATACAAATGATATCATTATGGAAGATGTGGATGTTAACTAGAGAGGAAAAATATCTCCAGATCAGTTCATCAAGCCAAACTCTCAGAAATCGATGGAACAATACCTCTGGTCAGGTAAGATGACTAATACTGGGCAGAAACTTCAAAAATGCATATCTTCCTCTCTAGACCTCCAAATGATGTGCTTCTAGTTACTACAAGTCACTGTAACTGTCTAGTTTCTATCTATAAAATTTTGTAGCCATTGGACCACGTTTGCCCCTCGGATGACACAATTTTACATCTGACCAAATGAACAGTGCCTATGCAAATCCGAATTTCTGATACCAACTTTGAAAAATCATAAAAATTTCCACAGACCTCCAAATGACTTGATATTTAGCTTCTAGACAAGATCTAGTCACATGCCAAATTTCAAGGCAAGAAGAGGTCATTTGGTCAGACTTGGACATCATGGGCAAAGTGACCAATTTCTTGTGTTAAAAGAGGGCTATTAGGGTCCAACTTTGCTTCTCCTACCTCTACGGCTCTATGAGCACGTGGGAAAGCATCAACATAGGTTATTAAACATGGCTCAAATGTCTAACAACCCAGATTTGCAAAACTCACTCTCCCACACCAACACATACACCATGTACATAATGCCACGATTTTACTATTCATACCGAGACTTGCTACATCATGCACCATAAGTTCAATTCTCATACATATACATTAAGTACATCCATTTACAAGTATTCCTAAGTACCTACAACATGTACATCATTAGATTACATCCCTTGACTTAACTACAAAATAGTGACAAAATGGCTCTTTTACAATTTCTTCACCGAATCCCCTAGCTTCAAGCTTGGTGGCTCCCATCTCTTGTCTCACTTGGTCTACCTAACATGTTAGGATGGTGAAGAGGGGGAGTGAGATTCCAAGAATCTCAATAGCTCATCTCTCATTCAATCATACATAAAGCATGCAAACAAGTCTCACAAATGTATGCATGGGCATATTAGCATGTGAAATCATAAGAAAAGCATTTTCAACATTTGAGTAGGCCATACATAACATACAAAAGCTTGCCAAGCAAATGGATTAGCCTCACCCCTTCACTTATGGATTTTGGACTTGCCTCACCCATTCTTTAAGAGGTCCTTAGACTCAACCTTACTCTTGGGAGTTAACCTCACTTTTAGGAGACTCTTTACTTTGTCTCAACTAACTTTAAGGTTCTTAGCTCATCCTCACCATGGCTAAAAGGTTGTTGGCTTTTCCATACTTAAGCAAAGCAAAGCAGTCACATAAAACATCATTGAAATGTATAAGACATCATCATGTTAGCATACTTTTCATGGTGTAAAACATACATACACACATACAAGACAATGTAAGCATACATCTATGCATGAGAGAAGGTGGAGAGAGCTACCTTATTGGCTAATCACAAGCTTTTCCTTTCAATTTTTCTCCTCCCTTGTTGATTCCACAATCACCACTAGATGGAAGTGTTTCTCTTGAGCCTAGACATACAAAGAGTATGGAATTACTCTTTTAACACTTTATTCATAAAGTTAGAGATTTATTTCTAGCAAACCCTACTAAGCATATAGAGCTAGGGGTTCTTTCTCTCACTAGAAATTCACAAACTATCCTTCCTCTCAAGCTCTCAAGAAAGGAAATCAAGGAAGTGAAGCTACATGAATTCTAACCTCCCTCAAGAGTGGTTTTCCACTTTCCCTCTTCTGAACCAAGCCCAAAACATAGCTACTTTAACCACCAAAACCATAGGAAGAGAGGGCAAGGGGAGAAGAACAATATTCTAAGAGAAAGCAATGCAAATCTTACCTTTTCTTGTTCTTCCTTCCTCCTTTAGGTTTCTCTCTCTCTCCTCCGCCCTTTTCTCTGCCTTAGAGGGAGCTTAAGTCGATTAAAAGAAGAAAGGAGGGGTTTTGATGCTTTAATAAGTCAAATTCTCTTTTTTTACGCTTTTCTGGACTAACCCTCCCTATAGCGAGGCATAACCCTCGCTACGGCGAGCTCGTATCAGTCCCAGACCCTTACCTTTGCTATTGCGCACTACGGCGAGCAACGCCCTAGTTTTTGTATGGGGTGCCCGTACTCGCTATAGCTAGAAGCATTTTCGCTATAGCTAGACGGCACTCTTGCTATAGCTAGACCATTTCTGCCTATAGCGAACAGGTACATTCGCTATAGTTAGGCTATAGCTAGCAGACTTAGAAAATTTTCAGCCCTTCGAAAATTTTCTAGCTTTTTTTTTTCTTCTTCTTCTCTTTTTTTTTTCTAGTTGTTACAAGGTGTAGGCTCGATTTTAAGACATAAAGAAGGAACTTGTATTTAGGCTAATTGAAATGAATTTTTAATGACTCCAAAGAGTCTAAATAGAGTCAAGAGACTTAGATAGAAGGAGAAATTAGAGCCAAGATCAATAGTTGCTCCATTGTGTCTTGTATGGAACCATAATTATGTTGCAGGACAAAGTAATATTACATAGAGTTTGTGAAAAGCCAGAGCTTATTCCAATTATTGAAATATGTCTCATTTGATATGTCTAGGCTAAGAGAATCAAGTGCCACCTAGTTGCAAGTGCTTGGCTGAATAGGGGAAGAAGAATTATAGAGAAAATTTTGTGATTTTGTTTCAAGGTAGCTCTCTAATGTTTCTCACATGTATTGCTTGGATGTTTACTTCTTTTTAAGTACTTGTGTATATGTTTGAACTATGAGAAATGTTCTTAGCCATTGCTTACATGTTATGGTACCATTATATTTCTTGAAATATGTTTATGACTGCAAAGTGGTTTGAACGGGTTTGGTTATGCTAAAAGTCCCTTAGCATGGGTGAGGATGAGTCAAAAGTTCCTAAAAATGGGTAAGACAAAGCCAAAAGTCTCAAAAAGAATGAGGCTAAGTCAAAAGTCCCTTGAAAGTGGATGAAGCAAATTCAAAAGTATTAAAGAAGATGGGTGAGGCTAGACCAATGCCTTTGTGAGCCTGTGTTTGCTACGTATGAATTTATATGACAATGAAAATGATTTTTGTATGTTCATTAGTAGCCTAAATGCCATACATGCATTCTTTGACATATATATGCATCCATTATGTATGTTTGAAAGGGTTAAGAGCTATTAGGATTTTTGGAATCCCACTCTTCCCCCACATATGTCTAACCATGTTTAGGTGAGCCAAGTAGACCAAGAAATGGAGGCTAACAACCTTGAAAAACAAGACTTTGATAATAAAGTAGAGAAATAAGCTTTTTAATGGCATTTTGATGTCAATAATTGTAACCATGTGATATATATATATGATGTAGACCTTCGAACATGTTCAAATGTATGTGAATATGATGCAGGTATCCATTTTGGAACCAAATGAATGAATACATGAGTTTTTGCCACCCATGTGCTAGTATGTCCATATGTATAAATGTAAGTGGCAAGGTGAGAATGAGCTTTATGATGATTTAAACCATTTGGCATACTCCTATATGTTATAATCATACTTTTGGATGTACCCAAGTGGTTATGGAATGTTAAAAAAGTCATTTGGTGCCTTATGAACCCATTATGGACTTCAAAATTGACCAATTCTTAAGCTGAACCAAAGTCTAACCAAATGGATGAGTTTTTGCATAAAATTTGGTTAGAAAATAGGTATCATCTAGATCTTTTCATATAGCAAAAGAGAAATTAATTTGGAGCTCTATAGAATTTGTTATGATTTTTTCAAAGTTGACCAAATTATGCAAAAATTGGTATAAGTATTGTTCATATAGTCAGTTTGCTTCTTTGTGTCACTTATGGGTCAAATGATATCCAATGCTCATGAAATTTTACAAGAATAAATTAGACTTCACAAGATTTCCATAGCCACTAAGAGCACTTCTTTTGGAGCTCTATAGAGGGAGAAACAAATTTTTGAAGTTTCAAGTCTTGGAGCTATCCAAGAATAGACCTAATGAATTGTTCTATTACTTTTCATGGGCTAAATGCTATTGTCTTGGTTTGAAACTATTTTTAGTCATTATTTAACTTCTAGAGCTTTCCAAAAAGCTATCATATATATAATTTCAATTTTTCTTACATTAGTTATGAATTTCCAATATTCATATAAAAAATTTATGATAGCAAACCCGAGAGCAGATCTGGTTCTCCATGAAATTTGGTACCAAATCTAGGATTCTTGAGTTGAATTATGATGTTTATGATTTTAATGGATATGTTATGAATGTGAAATGACATTAATAAGTCTACATGGTCTCTAGAGCCATGAATCATGTATATAGCTTTTCAATTACGCAATTAACCATAGGTAAAAGTGCTACTTTCTTGTAAATGGGCATCCATATGCCAAGTATGTGTTAAGATAGTTTATGTCACATTTGTTTAAGGGCTAAGAGATTAAGGTATTACAAATACCATGTGTAAAACTTTCTCTTCCTTGTTCTTCCATGTCCTCCCATGTTCGGCCAACTTGAGAAGAGCATAGAAGGAATTGGTTTTTAGCCAAAACTTATTAGGATTAGGGGTTTAGGAGTGTGGAGATTAATATGGAACATAGAAAATAATTGAAAGCTATAGGATGTAAGATATGGTAATTAGAGTTTTAATTACACCTTGAAAGTTTTAAAGCCCTAAAAAGCTATTTCAAACCATGTAAGATTATATCTAAAATAGAAAAGTGGCAAGGATATTCCATATGCGCCAAATTCTACAAGAATTTAACAAAAACTCCATAAAACTCCATTCTTGTGTATGGCTTGGTCATGAGGGAGAACTAATACCTAGGAAAAGTTTTCAACGATTTTAAGGTTATAAATAGTCTAGATATAAATTATAGATACTAATGGAACCATTAGTTTGAATTTAGAAACCTTATTTTAAAAGGTGAATTTTTAGAGTTTAAATATACCTAAAGAAGCAACTTATTGCTAGGCTTCCTAAAGCAAGCATATGATGGCTCTAATGAGTTTTAATAGAGTCATATAACTCATATTCAATGAGATTTTGAAGCCAAAAAATTGATGTATGGGAGTTGCTTCATAAGGCATTCAAATGAGTCATATGTATAACAAAACCCCTAAATGAATTATATAAGGCTAAAAAGAGTGTGAGCATGGTTCCATTGTTGAATTTGTGCTTCATTTGATATATCTAGGCTAATCAAGTAAATTGTCATTTAAGCGTAAGTGTAAGACTGTGGAACAAGAGATGAATACCAAGGGGAAACAATTGAAATCCTTGTGTCAATGTAACTTTTCCTTCATTTTTGTGTATGTATATTTGGTTGCTTGAGTGTATTGAATTGCTTGTATGTACTGAATGCAAATTATGTGTATTGGTAATTGCTTGATGATCATATGCAATTGTATGGCATTTAATTGTATTTGGAATTGGTTTAGCTCTTGATAGATGAGGTTATGTTAAAAGTCCCCTAAAATAGTTGACGTGAGGCCAAAAGTCCCTAAATGAGACTAGGCCTTCCAAAATGTAGGTGAGGCTAGGTCAAAAATCTCTCAAAAAGGGTGAGGGTAGACCAAAAGTCCATAATTATTGGGTAAGGCTCAACTAAAAGTCTTTAAAGCATGAAATTGCTCTGGATAGAGCCATAGGATCCTTAATGTGTAACACCATATTTATAGGACTCATCTCATATACATTCTAGGCTTCCTTCCATGAGCAACACAAGAGGAAGAAGGAAAACCATAAAAAATAATCCATTTAATTGCGTTACATCACAGATAAAATTTTCATTCAGTGTTCTGTGAGCCATATGGACTCATCCATCTTATTCTCATATTTAAATACACAAATACGACTCATAACTATCCCAAGAAGTGGCCTAGAACTCGTGCAAGTGGATGGAATACATAAAAATACTAGGTGTAGCCTTAGCCAGAATTTCCAATTTACTATCATAAAATTTGAAAAATCATAACTAATTATAGAAAAATAAAAATCATGCATAATTTACCATTCTAGAAAGTTACAGATGTCTACTTATGTAAAAATAAATCCAAGCCACAACAGAGGCTGCTAGTTACTTTAAATTTATGGAAGAATACCAGAGGTCGACTGTCATTACTAATACTGTCCTTCAACTTCAAAGACTCATATCTCCTTGTTCAGATATCCAATTCTAGTGATCTTGGTGGCCATGGAAAGTTTATCATGTCTAGTTTAATTTTGTAAAATTTCATGAGCATTGGATATTATTTGGCCCTCTAATGACACAGTCCAAGTTACTGACCATATGAATAGTGTCTGCATCAACTCAGCAGAAAAATGCCAACTTTGGAAATTTATAATTAATTCCATAGAGCTCCAAATAAGCTGGTCTTTAGCTTCCCAAAATGCTCTAGATAAGATCTATGTGCGTGCTAAATTTCACGGGCAAATTCGTTATTTGGTCAGACCTTGACATTGGGTTGTGAAATAGTCACTTTTAAGTCTTACAAAGGGTCCAAATAGTCCATTTTGAGCTCTAAGGCAATCATGACCACTTGAGCACCTAGGAATGAACCAAAATGGTCTACTAAGCTTGTCTCAAAGGTGTACAAACCCATATTTCTCAAACTTACTCATCCACTCCAAGTTATACACAAGAGCATACATGTCAAGGCTTGCCATCCAATGCCCAAAATGTACTATATCATACATATGGCATTAAATCTCATACATACATGATACATTTACATATTTACATGTGTTCATAAAGTCATACAACATATATGATAAGCGATTACATCATGTGCCACTCATATGGCTACAAATTTGCATTTTTACACACTTGATTGTCCTCTTCTAGCTTGATAGCTCTTACTCTTTGGCTTCCTTGGTCCACCTAGACATGTTAAACATGTGGGGAAGAAGGAATAAGATTCTAGGAATCCCAATAACTTATCTCCCTTTCAATCACACATAAAGAATGCAAGACCAAGTCTAGAAATGCATGCATGACTATCATGAAGTATGTAATCATTCAAGAAGCATTCTTGGCATTCAAGGAGTCATACAAAACATATATAAGCTTGCTAAGTAAGTGATTTAGCCTCACCCATTCTCTTTATGGATTTTGGACTTGCCTCACCTATTTTCTTAAATGCTTTGAACTAGGCCTTACTCTTAGGAGACTCTTGGCTTTGTCTCAACTATTCTTAAGGGTTCTTGGCTTATCCTCACCATGGCTAGAGGGTTCTTGGCTTCACCACACTCAAGCAAACCAAGGCAAGTGTACAAGACATCATTTGAATGCATAAAACAATATCATGGTACCATGGCATATAAAATCATGCTATAACACATTTTCATGGCTTAACACATATATACATGCATTCAAAGACAAGACAACATTCATCCATGCATGAGAGAAAGGAGAGAGAGCTACCTTTGTCACAATTGCAAACTTTTTCTCTTGAATTTGGTTACTCTTCCTGACCCCACACACACAAGAAGGTAAAGATCATTCCTCTTGGCCTAGACACATCATATGGAAGCCAATTATACTCTTAAATCAAACTTTAAAGCCATACATTCACTAGAAAAGCTAGATAGTTTATATGGCTCTTTTATGGTTCCATAATACACTTAATGAAGCAACCTTAAGAAAACATAATCTTGGCTCCATTCTCTCCATCCATTTATAGTTCTTGACTCCATTTAAACCTCTTGGAGTCATCACACAATCAAATTAAGGAGCCTTGCTAGGTGTTACTTCTTTAAGCCATAATATGGAACCTATGATACCATCTCACTTTCTATGGTTTCTAAAATTTTTCCAAGGCTTCCTTTCATCCTCTTCCATCATATATGACTCAAAAATAAGGTTGGAACAAATTAAAACTTCCCCCTGAACCCTCTTTCTAGCCTAGGCTGAAACTATGCTCCATATGAGTACCAAGTGGGTTTGCCTCATTTTCTTAACGGAAGATGCATATGAAGAGCCTTCTAAGGATTTTAGGAGTTCATCCAGACACTCATTTAGGCCTAAGAATTATTGCATCAAATCAGATTTTGCAAGTGACACTTGAAACCCTAACTTTGTTATCTTAATTTTTCATGGTTATTTGTTAATTCTCTTTGCATATTCTTATTCTCCACACTCCATTCCCTAAGGTCCACCCTTGGTTCTGCCCAAAATCTATGCCTTCTTGAAGCTTTATGTGTGGGATGAACTAAGGAGAAGAAGGGAGTAAGAGATAACTACCATGGAATGAAGATTTACCTTGTTTTCTTAGCTTTTCTTGCTTGTTTCTCACTTTCCTTACCCTCCTCCCTTCAAATCCGAAATTTTCTCTTTGTTTTGTCCTCAAAATAGATCCAAGAACTTCAATAAAACCATAGAAAAGAAGGAAAAATGGAGGAGGAGAAGTTTGCTAAAGAAATAGCATGAAAAAGCCAAGAAAATCCATACCTCTTCCTTGTTTTTCTCTTTCCTTTCTCCTCCTTCTTGTGCACCTCACCCTTAGGGTTCTTTCTCTGATTTAGGGCAGAAACAAATGTGGCTAAATGAAGGAGGAGATGGGGTACCTCATCTATATAGGTGGGTTTAAGAAACATTTTTCAAAAATTCTAATTTTGCCCATTCATCTTGGCATTTTCTTTTCTAGTTTGTTTTAGCTCCTTTTTTAGAACTGTCTTTTCCATTATGAAATTTAGGTTCCTAATTTAATAAAATACTTTTAGAATTACTCAAATCGGAGCTAAAACCTTCCCGAACGAATTTGTCAAAGTTCGGGTTAACTGATATTGAAAAATATCCACTGGAAGGGTTTTAACTGTTCCGTGGCTTCCCATGATTTTCAAGGCCTCTAAGAACCCTGTAGAACTCAAAAACTTCATTTAAAAAGCCTTCCTATGAGAATTCCAAAATTTGCTCAAAATTACAAAAATGCCATTATGTTTCGTCAATCTTTCGTTCAAATTCATTTCTTCATTCTAGCTTCATTTTTCTTTCTATCTAAGTTAGAAATTCTCATTTTTAGGAGTCTAGAATGCTACACAATTTTTTTGGTGACCTCAAATCACTCTATCTAGGAGACTTCCTTTGGTATCCAATAAATTTTGTGCATTTACAGAGAAACAGTACATTACGTTTCTCACGTTTTTCTCGTTTTTAGAGAACTAGATATTACATAATACATGAATATGATTTATGTATGATTATATGACATGCATTCTTGCATCTTCGAACTTGAGTGAACCATATATGTATATTTAAATGCTGATTAGCTATTGGGATTTTTTGAATCTCACTTTTCCTCTATTTCTACTAACTTTGGCAAAATGGCACTTCTAACAACAACAAATTCCACTGCTAAAAGTATGAATGTGACTAATTGCTATCAAAAGTTGAATTTTGCATGAGTTACATGTATAATATTTCATGGTATTATAGCATTGAAATACCAACTTGCGTAGTTTGCCTTGGTGAGTTCTATTTGTATGAATTGTGACTTTATTTGTCCATAATGATGATAATCTTGTGAAAAGATATTTACAACATCTATCTTTTAAATTATTCTTTGAATGCTAGAGAGATTGGACCTTGGCACAAGTAGAGTACGCATTACATTATGTGACTAGTTCTTTCAATGTCCTTATGTTCCTAAATGGACTTATCTGTCTTGCTATGTGAGCAGGTTCTTTATTCCTTCAAATTCCATTTCTATTCTTTTTTTCACATTGGATTATGGTCATGCAATTTTATTGTCTTAACTTTTTAGTTTTAGACAAGAGTTCCACTTTAGTGCTTAATATGCTATAGGTAATAGGAAGATGATTTTGGTGGTTAATAAGAAAAAGCCATTTACATTCATCTCATTTAATTTAAAGAATTGAAAGCAATAATTAAATGCTAAGTAAAAGTTGCTTAGCTTAACTTTTGTTCTTACACTAATTATTAGATAAACTAAACTTGCATTTAAAAGTTTACGAATTTCCTTCCTTTTTGAAAGGTTATGTAAGTTTGGAAGTGTCCCACCTAAAATGAATTCTACTAATATGCTTTGCAAACTAGAAATACATTATACTAGTACTTAAGTTTTTGGAATAAGCTTTGTATCATTAAGAATACATTAAGACTAAAAACTTTGAAACTTTATGCTTTTCATGTATTTTCTTTGGAATTAAAGGTATCTAGTAATTTTGCTTGATATTTAATCCATCATGTTAATGCAAGACCTTACAGGTGCCCTTCAATCCCAGAATGAATAGATAGGGCAATTTTAGCATAAAAGATTTTACTCTACTTGAGCACAAATTCATGTGTAGAGAAGCATTCTTCAATGTAAACACCTATTAATGCAAAGTGTGATAACTTACTATACCTCACTTGTTTAATACATATAGATGTCAATTTATATAAAAGTATACATAACAACACTTTTAACAGCAAAAAACTTGCTACTAAATACTTAAATGGACCCTTGGAACCCAAAAATGGTATTCTTTCTCATTTTAATTCATAACTCATATAAAGAGATTCTCATCACATGGATCATGTATATGAACACTATATGCATAAAAGGAACTAATTACATACTTTGACCATAATTACATATTGTAGCCCAAATTCAAAATTTCATAATTTAAGTTATACAACTCCGATTAATGCAAATTAGGTATCTATGGAAAGCTCATGATCTAAACTATCTTTTATAAAAATTTTAAGTCAAAATGAATGCATTAACCTCTCAAAGGATACAAAATCTTATGCTATAGCAGTATGAATAATAACTGCACTATAACAGTTTTTTTTAGGCCAAATTTGAAAGTTTATCAAATATTTTATAGAGTTCAGAAAAATACCAACTTTAGCTTTATAGAAATCTCTATATATCCTTTAAGTTCTCACCAAATTTTAGCCTAAACTTTGTCATTTAGGCTATCAAGGGCAAGGATGCATTTTATGACTCATTTGGACCAAATTTTAGTTTCAAAGTGATTTAATTAGGCTTTAATATGCAATATCTTGCCATGAGCAACTTTTAATCCACAAATACTTTATCTTTAAATGGTTGAACATATGAAAGTTGCCTAGCATCTAAGAATCACCATTCCACCTATGAATAAACACAAGAAACCAAGACTATAACATATACTAACATGTTCCCATCACATATATTTACATCAAGTTGGCATATATTTATGGTCTCGTATTTGTATATGAATTCTTATTATATTTCATCACAATATACATCATGGATTGCTACCACTCTTCATCATAATATATATCAAAATAATATGTAAACTATAAGGATTTTAGCTACACTTTCTCAAGATCTTAATTCTTTTTCTCTTTCTCCTTACTAGCTTCACCTGATATGGTTAGTGGGAAGTAAAAGGGGTGAGATTTTGGAGAGAATCTTAGTTGCTACATTTAACCAATTCAATGCATATATAGATTATTAAAGGATAAAATGCAAGCATGCAAGGTCATATGCACATAAACTAACTTAAGCATGGAATTGGCATAAAACTTTGCACTCATCTAGCTATGACATAAAAACATACTAACTAGGCTCATTTCTAGGCTAAGGAAGAATTACTGTGCTAAATTCTTTGCCACTCTTGCTTGGAGCCAAAACATATCTCATATATGTATAAAACTCATACTAAAAGCCAATTCAAACATAGTCTTAAGCAATCATTAAACAACTAATACATACAATGTATCTTGTAATACCCAATTACTTTAAAAAGGCTTGAAACTAATCAGTTATAAAAGGATGTCCCATAAATAGAAAGAATGGAGTCCAAACAAAATTAGAGCAATGATCTAGACATCAAAAAATAAGAATACAAGGCCAAAGATACTCAAAAACTGGAGCCAAAATAGGTAAATAAAATTAGGCAAAAAGGAAGTGATATTTTTGTAAATTTGAGAAACTTTTAGAAAACTCAAAGAAAAGATCTTTAAAAGGGAAAATTGAGTTTCCTCAGGTTCTTAGAGACCCTAAAAGCTATAGGAACCCCTATAATAGTTAAAATCCCTCTAATTCACATTTTAGAGCATCGATTGACCAAAACTTTGACTAAATGTTCAGTAAGGTTTTAAATCCAATTTGGGTGAAACCAAAGGTATTTTATGAATTAGAGGACCTAAATTTTACAATGGAAAAGATAATTCTTAAAAAGGAGGTAAAATGATCTCAAATGGAAAGAAGTAAGAAGAGGGACTAAATTGGAATTTTAAAAAGTTACATAAATGAGTCCCTAGCACCTTAAATCACGCCCTCTTTTCTATCCAGCCTCACAACTGACCTACATCTGATTTCAAACAGAACTTAAGGTAGCTCTAAGGCACATAAGAAGGGGGAGTGAAAGGAAGGAGAAACTAAGTGAAAAGGGTAAGAATTTCATAGATTTTCATGCTTTTTACTTCACCAAACTTTTTCTCCTCTTTCGCCTCTCTTCTCCCATGGTTTTAATGGTTTATTTACACATTTTTGGTGGCTAGTTTAGTAGGAGAAAGAGAATTTAGAAGAGCTCTTGAAAGCATAAGAAAGCTCCTTGGAAAAGCTTGTAAATAAGGTAAACTTCCATGACTTGTCTTGCTTATTCTTGGTTGTTCATCTCATGTGTAATTTTGGCCAGACCTAGGCCATCTAGCAGGGGATGATTTATGACCATACCAAGGTAGGAGCAAGGGTTCTAGAGTGTGAGAAATAAGAATATGCAAATGAAACTAAATGAAAAGCCTTAAAATTCAAGTTGTGATACCTAAGGATTTTGTTGCACCTAGCATTCTTGAATCTTTCTAAGGATAATTTAGCTTATGTAAGAATATGTAAGAGATCATAAGACATCTAGGAAGCTTCACAAGTGTCAATTCCTTAAGAAAAATTAAGCAAACTCCATGGGTGCTCACCTTAAGGGTATGTCTTGGCCAAAGCTAGAAAGAGAACCTAGGGAGATTTTTCTTTGATTTCAAGGATAGAAATGGCCTAGATATGAATAATAAACACTAAAGGAACCGTTGGTTTGAATTTAGAAGTCATGGTTTATAAGATGGAAGTTAGGATCCTTTTATAGACATAAAGAAGCAACTTGGTATTTGGCTTTTTGAATTAAACTTATGATGACTCTAATGAGTTTAAATGGAGTCATATGACCTATATTCAATGAGAAAGTGGAGCCAAGATCATGAATCCCAAGGATTGGTTCATTATGCCCTTATATGGAGCCATATTAATGTTATAAGATAAAGTAATCTTGTATAGAGTTTATGTGAAGCTAGGATTAGTTCCAATGATTGAATTGTGTCTTATTTGATGTGTATAGGCCAAGCAAATCAAGATTCCCCTTGGAGTAGGTGTGAGGCTAAGAAGGGGAAGAAATAACCAAGGAAGAAAAGTTAGGTTCTTGACATAAAGTAGTTCTCTAACCTTTCTTGCATGCATTTTTTTAGACATTTGATTGTCATTGGATGCTTGTATGTTTGTATGAAACATAAGATATGTTTATAAGCATTAATTATATGCTATGGTACCAATATGTTTCTTGAAATATATTTTGAATGCAAAATGGCTTAAATGGGTAAGGTTGTGCAAAAAGTTCCTTAGAATGGGTGAGAAAAAGCCAAAAGTCCCCAAGGATGGGTGAGACAATGCCAAAAGTCTGAATAATGAGTGAGGCAAAGTTAAAAATCCTTTAAAATAGGTGAGACTAATCCAAAAGTCCCAAAGAAATTGGGTGAGGCTAGACCAAAACCCTTAGAGCCTATGTTTGACTTGAATGAGTTTATGTGAAATGAAATTATGTTTATGTATGGTCACTAGAAGATTTTATGGCATGTTTGCATTATTTGAGATGAAAATGCACTATATATGTATGATTGAAAGGATAAAGAGCTATTGAGATTTTTTGAATCTCATTCTTCTCCCCTACATATGTCTACTCATGTCTAGTTGAGTGAAATGGAGTAAGAAACGGAGGCCAAACACCTTGAAGAATAATTTGACAATAGAATAGAGATTTATGTATTTTGATGTCAAATTTTGTAACTAAATGATATTTATGAGATGTAAATTATTGAGCATATATAAAAGTATGTAACTATCATATATGAATAGAATTTAGAGCTAAATGTATGCTTATGTGGATGTTTGACATCCTATTGCCTTAATGTGCATATGCATATTGATAATTAGGAAGGTGATTTTAAGATATATGATGATTTAGACCATTTAGGAAGTTTATAAATGTTGCATTTATACTTTGGGACGTGCTCAAATGATAATGGAATGGCTAGGAGGCCATTGGGCATCATTTAACCCCATTATGTTTCTAAAAATTGACATAATCTTAAGTTAAACCACAAACTAACCAAGTGGACAATTTTGTAACACCATAGATTTCTAACTTTGCTTCATGCTATTTGTAAGTCTCATGCCATGTATTTCTCAAAAACATAAGAAAATGACATATAAAAAGTGAATATTTTTGTGTTGTGTAGGGGATGAAATTTTCATTCGGTGTCTCATGAGCCATGTAAGCCCATTTATCACATTCTCATATTTAATTACATAGATAAAACTCAAATCTATCATTAAAAGTGGCCTAGAACTCGTGCAAGGCAAGAGACACACAAAATTCCATGAGGTAGCCTCGACTAGAATTTCATACTTTCTGCCACAAACTTTGAAAAATCATAACTAATTCTAGAAAAATAGAAATCATGTATTCTTTATCATTTTAGAAAGCTACAGATGTCTAATTTATGATGCAAATATTTCCAGGTCATGAAATATCACATAGAATACATTTGACATTCGAAAAAGTACAAGGGTCTGACTGGCTACTGGTACTGATATAGATTTCTACTATGAAGTTCAAAAATATCCAATTAATTTTAAAAAAACACAATCCATACAAATGATACCAATCTAAAAAGCTATGGATGGTAGCTAGAGGGGAAAAATAACTTCAGGCCAGCCTAGGCACATCTAGAGCTCAAAAACTAATCAAATAGTAACTTAGGTTTGACTAGATGCTTGATACTAGACAGAAACTTCAAAAATTTATATCTCGCTCTCTAGACATCCAAATAAGGTGCTTCCAATTGACACAAGTCACTAGGAAGGTTTAGTTTCTCTTATAAAATTTTGCAGCAATTGGACATCATTTTCTCCATGAGTGACAGAGTTTCATTTTAGACCAGAATGAAAAGTGCACTGAACCAAAATTAGAAAAATTTTCACTTTTGAAAATTCATCAAATATTCCATAGACCTCCAAAAATTCTATACTTTAGCTTCCCAAAAACATCTAAATAAGCTCTAGATGCATGCCAAATTTTATATCAAGAAGAGCTCATTTGGATAAAAAGTGGTATAGCTTTCCAGTATGGTCAATTTTGCTCCATATGAGATACCAAATGTGTCCAAATAGTCTCCTTTGATGTTTGGCACCTCTTGGGCAAGTTTAAAAGCATGAATATGACTTGTATGAACTATACAAGTATTTCCAAACCTCATGCATCTTAATTTAGCCATTCTACTTCCATTATTACACTAATGCATCAAGCCATCAAGAAGCCAAACTTGCTATTACATGCTCAATTTACATTGTAACATTCACATAACATAGCTTCT